>VYZR01388323.1:0-11475 GCA_013400675.1 Oxylabes madagascariensis
CCGTGCCGCCGCCGTGAGCCCTGTCCCCCCGGGATGTCACCGCCGGAGCCAGCGCAGGCCTGGGAGCTGCCGGGGAGCCGCCGGAGCCGGGGAGCTGCAGGCTGGGCACAGCAGGGTAAGGCTGGACTTTGGCTTGCGTGGCATTTGCCGTGCACACTTGCTAGTAGTGTTCCACTCATAGGTTATTTATTTGACCTAATAATTGGGTGACAGGTGGTTAATTAATTGTCAGAGTGATCAGTGTGCTGGTAGGCTATTTATAGGAGTGACCTTTCAATTACTTTTTAAAAAACATTTCTCACTGTCTTGCTTCTTGTCTGCTAATGCTGTGGACAAATGGCATGCGGGCCCTTACAACCTGCAAAGAGCGCATTAGGGATACAGGCAAGTGCTGGGGGGCAGTTTGGGCAGGGGGTGCAGCTGTGCCTGCTGTGGGATGCTGGTGAGCCTGCTGGGCTGGGCACTACCTGCAGGAGCGGCTCTACAGCCACTGCTCCGACCGGCGAGCGCTTCCCACAGCCCGGTGCCAGCCCCCTTGGATGCCGTGCCTCGGCTACGCTCTGAAAGCCAGCATTAACCACGCAGTTACAAGCAGCAGTGAAGGCAGGGAGGCTCCTGGCGTGCCTGGGGGGTGGTGGGGTTACCCAGCTGCAACACTCCCTTCTGGCCCTGCACACAGCAAATTGTCCAAACCTGATGTGCAAACACGTCAGGCATGGGGGGGTTCTCTGGCCCCCTCGCCTCCTCCTGAAAGCTGGCTGCTTCTGTGCCACTGAGCTTACTGCTTCTTCAGTGGCTCCAGGAAAAGCTATCAGAGGTTCTTAAACTTGTGGGGATGGAGGAAATTGCTTTGCCTCATGAGGACCAGTGGAATACCAGAGGAAGAAAGAAGAATAAATTATTCAGTGGAAAAATCAAATGCCCAGAACGACCCCATATGTTACTGACAAGAAACAATTCCTGTTCCACAATGGCTCAGATCTCCTCTGGAGTAGGATAAGGACTTCAGGGATCCATTGGCCAGAGAGGTGAAAGTACAGCCACCAGCTGGAGGGCAGGGGGAGCCCTGCCATTTTAACACAACAGATCCTGCTGGCCCCTCATCTCCTTTCTGTTTTTCTGTTTTTTATTGCCTTCATCACTCCAATGCAGAGGCACGGAAGCAGACCAACACCAACCCTCCTCCTGCCAGACACAGGGCCTGCCGTGGGTCTTCTCTCATATGTTGTATTTCTGAGGTGCCTGTTCCCAGTATCTAGGAATTCTGTTTTCACACTCTGAGGGGTGTGAATCTGTCAACCAGAACAACCCTTCACTAGTTGTAAAGCGGTGCCATGATTCAGGAACTAATTAACAGCTGTTAGATAATGCAATTAGCGCCACAAACTGCCACCCTACCCTAAGTATACCTTCCCTTTGTGAGCGTGAGCCATAAATGTCTAGCATCTTCTGATGCCTCTTTTTTCTCTCTCCTCCTTGTGATGGTGGCTGCACAAACTGCCCGGCCCCAAATCACATCAGCAGTTTGACCTGGCAGGATTAATCCCATTAAGACATTTACCCTCTCTGCATTTTTGGGAAGGCCAAGACAAGCAGGGGGCTGGCAGTAGGGCCGGCCTGGCTCTTTCCAAATATGGCACCAAAGGTGATGTGCCCAGGCCCAGCCTTTGGCACTCAGACAGAGCAGGGGGTAATGTGTGCCTTCTCCTGGAACGTGCTTGTGGTGGAGGGGGTCACCTTCCCTCCCTCCTGGAGACAGGCAGCACCCAGAGCCCCACGGGATCCATCCAGCCAGGAGCTGACAGCCACAGCCCCTTCATCCTATCCCTGGGGTCGAGGTCGCTCTCAGTTTTGCTGTTGCTCCAAACCCCTGCAGGGCTAAAGCCCATTTCCTCTGGGAGCAGCTCATGCTCATAGGTGTCTGCAAAGCATGGCTGTCTCTGATTCCTGTCCTTCCCCTGTAAACGCCTTTCTCCCCAGACTGGTGTGCAGGCGTGGAGCTTGCTTTGTGATGGGGTTCCTTGTAGAGCTCTGCTCATTCCCAGAGGCTTTGCTTCAACCGCGTGTGGACCAGACATGGCTTTGCCCCCCACTTGCACCTGCTCCCTGAGGATCCCCAGCCCTGAGGATGATGCTGGGATGGGGGCAGCATCAAAACAGGAAAGGGGATGGCTGGTGGTGACATGTGGGACAGGGGCTGTGGAGCAGAGGGGGGCTGTGCAGTACAGAGAGGAGAGGCAGGGAACACTGGGGCAGTCGGGCTGCTTGCTCCAGGAGCTCATCCCACAGCTTGGGGTGCCCCCATCACATGGGTGTGTGTAAATAGCAGCCTCTCCCATTGCCTTTGCTGTGCCGGTGCAGAGGGTGGCCAGCTCCTTCCACACGAGGAGCAGCAGGGGTGGGAGGGAACTAAACCCTCCAGCCCACGCAAGCTGAGTTCTCAGCAGGTGCTCAGTCACGAACTGCGGCCGATGGAGCAGCAGCCTCCAGCTACTGCAGATTCTTGGGTACAGGATGGTCACCAGCAGTCCATGACAGGGCTTTCCCCTCTCCTACCTGACAAGAGGCTGTGAGGCAGCTCGTAGGAGCTGACAGGCTGGGAAGGCTTGCTGGAGAGGCACATGAGGAGCAGCAAGGAAATAGCAGGAGTTTTCTGCTGTGGTCTCGGGTGTCACCCTGTGACAGAGCACTGGCTTTGCTCTTGCTCTGGAGTTGAATCCTCACACAAGAGTGGTCACACTCATGATTGCAGACGGCAGTGGAGACCCTGCTGTGCCCATTGCCAGCAGTAGTTGGACCCCACCCAAATTACAATTTTCTCTGCTTGGATCTGTGGCTGTGTGGGGAGGGAAAGGTATTTCCCTTGATGGCACAATTGGTGACCACCGCAGCAGCCACAGAAACTCGTGGATCAGAGGATGATATCGTAAAGAGTTGGAGTCTCCCAACATCTTTGGTGGAGAGGAGAAAACCAGCTGTAAATCTCCGCCAAAAGTCTGAGGGAGTTTGCTGCAGCTGGCTGGTGCAAGCAGGTGTGGGAGAGCACCCACTGAGCGCTGCAGTCAAAGAAGGGTTGTATGCAGGCTGAAAAGCCAGTTGGTGTCACAGGTAGGGGTATCAGCCACAGGAGTCCTTCTGAAGTGTTCTCTCATCTTTGTCAAGGCTGTGTCTCCTCCCTGTCTGTGGTGTCATCATGAAAGCAGGGTGCAAAAGGCAATGGAGACAGAGTGGGTGATGTAGGATGGAGGCTGTGAGGGGAGGGAGAGAAGAAATGCACTCCTGGAGGTGCAGTGAGCAAGCACTGGGCACTGGGGTACATAGGGAAGACATTTAGTGGAGAGACATCAAGTCCTGGAGAGGTCCCTTGGTGTCACAGCATTGGGAGCAGTGATGCGGCTGGCATGAGGGTGGAGATGGTGTCACACTGGCGAGCTTGTTGCAGCTCCACAGCTCTCCTGTGTGCTCTCTCCATCTTGGGACACATGATGGACACATGACGGGGATGCAGACGGAGGTGTGACTGCCTGAGGGCTGTGCCCCCACCCAGGCCCTTCCCACATAGCCTGGATGCTCTCCATCTCAAAGGCAGAGATCTATTCCTAGTGCCCATACAGGCATAATGCATGGCTTGGTCAGCTGCACAGACCTACCAATTTTGTAGCATCCTTGGCCTTCTCCCAGCTCCAGACTGAGCTGCCTCCTCTGCTCAGGAAGGCAAAGGCAGTGCCAAGCAGTCCCAGTGAGCTCAGAGGGGGTGTCGGGGGCAGAAGAGTGAGACCGGGGGATGGAGAGCAGAAGATGGGGACAGAAGGGATGCCCGGTGGGCTGGGGTATGGCAGAGAATAGCCAGGGGATCTGTGGCAAGGGTGGGCGGTGTACACAGCTCCCACTCACACGTGCTGCTCTGTCTGTGTTGTACGTATCTTCACACCTTTAAGCATTTTCAGCCTTCCTCGTTCCCTCACAGAGGAGATTGCTTTATTTTTGCTGTTCGGTGAAGGCTTATTTTCACAGTGCTCGGTGTTTAAGCCCTGCGCCCTGAGGCGGCAGTTTGCCTCTGCCTCCTCACACCAGTTTGCAGCATGACCTCTGGGTGGCATCCAAAGGCTCGCCTGTGGAGCTGTCGCAGCCTTTCCTCCCGGTCTTGGGCCACGTACAGAGCAGCTCGGGATTGAGATGGACTTTTCTTACTCTGGGTAACTGAGAACACAAGCCTCTGTCAAGGCTGATAACTAATTAGACACGCTTAGAAGAGGATGCCAGTTCACGAACAAAAGTGAGAAAACTGAAACCCACATTTTAGCAGAGACGATGGAAAGGTTTCTTTTCAAGACTTTCAAATTCATCTTGGAAGAGCTAGGGTAGATGTCTGCATGATTGCTAGCTTGTCTGATCAGTTTGATTAGCTGTTACAAGAATGACAGTTAAATCTCCCCATCTCACCAAAGTGAAGAAATTTAAACTCATTTCAATTGTACTGAAACCAACCCCCAAACTGCCATGATTATATATTTCTAAGACATTTTATACACTTATCACCTCTTCTCACATCCCTGGCTGGGTGCCCAGGAAGGATGGCAGCAGAAACCTCTTTTCCTCTCCCTTGATGCATCCCTTGTGCTTGGAGCTGGGTGCAAAGATGGGCAGTGCTACCAGGCTTCCTGGCCCCACCCGTATCTGGCGTGTAGCATCTACCAAAGGGCACTGCTTTCTTTTACAAGCCTTTTGTCTTCGCAGACACGCTTAGAGGATAACGGTAGAGAGCTATTTCTTTGTCCCTCACCCACTTCTTTCCCTTGCACCTGTAAGAGGAGCTCTACCACTATCGCAGCTGTAGACTTGCTAATGCAGAAGCTCCCTAAATGGCTAAATCAGACCCTGGCTTTAGCATCTCAGCAGCCACATTTCCATTTAATTACACCTGTATCTCTCCAGAAAGTGCTTATATTAAAAACGTGGCTATTTACTGATGGCAGACATCTCCTGTCCTCACCACTAATGAAAAACAAGGGCATTCCTTTTCAAATACTTTAAACAGACAAACTGATTTCAAAGCCTGCCAGGCCCTGTTTGGAAGAGGTGCATGCTAATGGCGTGTTTATACATTCAGCAAAATCAGCTTCAGGAGTCCCAGGCATTTGAAGCCAGCACCCAAGCCAGAGACACCCTGTGCTGGGTGCTCCCACTGTGGGGACACTCACTGGCTTCTGCTGGCTTCCTGGCAGCAGCGCCCATGGGGCTGAACCCCTGCCCTGGGCACCAGGAGGGGCTGCCCTTGATGGTCTGGCAGGGCTGGGATGCACCCAGAAGCCAGGGTGAGGCTGGTGAAGGCCCAGCATGTTTTGGGGGCCTGGATGATGTGGGAGAGGCAGGTTCAATGGGAATTTCTTCTGTCCAGCCCAACTCCCTCAGTGCCTTTGCTGTTCCTTTGCTTTCCAGAAAATTCCCTTTCATCTCAACACAGCACTTCTCATCTATTGATTTTTTTTGAAGGTCCATTCTACCCTTACCTTGGGTGATTAACCACAGGCATCTTGGTTTGGATGAAGGCAGTAATTCTGTCTGTAATTCTCATCACTTTTCATAAATAACACCATGTATCATGCTGAGGTGTCTGACCCCACACCATACATCTCTGTGGCCTGGGTGGCTGCAGCTGCACTGTGATGTGGGACTGGGGGAAGGGGCCATCACTTCCCAGCCTCACTGACTGATGGCACTTGTGCAGCTCCCACCCTCTCCTGAGCCTGCTGTGCTGTGCACTGCACCACACCAAATGACCCATCTTCAGCGTTTCTTGGCTTTTCAGCATCTGTATCTCAGCAGTGTCACCCTTTGGTCAGGGCCACCTCTGTTGGACAGGCTGGTGCCCCGGGTAAGATGCTGTGGTACTCACAAGCTGTGTTGTAACTTGCTGCTTTCCTTCTCCCAGATTTCATCTTCCAGAAGGAGCTGTTTGCTGCGAGAGACACAGGTGAGCCAAGTGAACCACGGCACAGGCTTTGTGGGTTAGGCCCTCTTTGGGAGGTCAGTGGGACACGTCTGGGGCATGCTGTCGTAAACCTGCTCTTGTCCCTGGGGCAGGGCGCAGGCTCCATGCTGTGCTGTTCTGGCAGTGAGTGCTGTTGTGCATCCCCCCTGGGCTCTGCAGTCCTCCTCTTTCCCCCGGCCCTTTGGCCTCCCTGTGTGCCTCTGGGGTACATGAGGTTGTGCTCCCGCTGGGATATGCAAAGAAGGGACCATCGCACCCTGAACATGGGACTGTCCTAGCCCCATTCCTGCTTCTCTCCCTGCAACTCGTGTGTTTCCTCTACTGCTAAATAGGGACACAAAAAATGCCTCAAACAGACCTCTGGACTGGCAGAGAGAAGTCCAGGAATGCCAGGAGATTTTTGAGCACAAGCCAATAGCAGTGCTAGCCTGGGAAACTGAGGAAATGCTGCCAGGACAGGCTGGCAGGTCTGATATTCTCCCTTTCTGTCCTCACTCTCCTTGCAGATCCCATGCACAACCTCTCTGCTCAGCCCTGGCAGGCAAAGATGGCCAACCTGACCTATGACAACTTCACCCTGGGCAACCGCTCCGAGGTGGCCGTGCAGCCTCCCACCAACTACAAGACAGTGGAGGTGGTTTTCATCGCCACTGTCACCGGCTCGCTCAGCCTTGTCACCGTGGTGGGGAACATCCTGGTGATGCTCTCCATCAAGGTGAACCGCCAGCTTCAGACTGTCAACAACTATTTCCTCTTCAGCCTGGCCTGCGCAGACCTCATCATCGGGGTCTTCTCCATGAACCTCTACACGGTCTACATCATCAAAGGCTACTGGCCACTGGGGGCCGTGGTGTGTGACCTGTGGCTGGCTCTGGACTATGTGGTGAGCAATGCCTCTGTCATGAACCTGCTCATCATCAGCTTTGACCGGTACTTCTGTGTCACCAAGCCCCTGACGTACCCAGCCAGGAGGACCACCAAGATGGCAGGGCTAATGATCGCGGCTGCATGGATATTGTCCTTCATTCTCTGGGCCCCTGCCATCTTGTTCTGGCAGTTCATTGTGGGCAAGAGGACAGTCCCCGAGAGGGAATGCTACATCCAGTTCCTCTCCAACCCAGCGGTGACGTTTGGCACAGCCATTGCTGCTTTCTACCTGCCCGTGGTCATCATGACGGTGCTGTATATCCACATTTCCCTGGCCAGCAGAAGCAGGGTAAGGAGGCACAAGCCTGAGAGCAGAAAAGAGAGGAAAACCAAGTCCCTCAGATTTCTCAAGGGTCCCGTGGTCAAACAGAACAACAATAACTCTCCCAAGAGGGCCGTGGAGGTGAAGGAGGAGGTGAGGAATGGGAAAGTGGATGACCAGCCATCTGCACAGACAGAGGCCACTGGCCATCAGGAGGAGAAGGAGACATCCAATGAGTCCAGCACCGTCAGCATGACCCAGACCACAAAAGACAAGCCCACAGCAGAAATCTTGCCAGCAGCGCAAGGACAGACTCCAGCCAACCCCCGGGCGAACCCAACTTCCAAGTGGTCCAAGATTAAGATTGTCACCAAGCAGACTGGGACTGAATGTGTCACTGCCATTGAGATCGTCCCAGCTAAGTCAGGTGCCTCTAACCACAACTCCCTGGCCAACAGCCGCCCAGTCAATGTTGCCAGGAAGTTTGCCAGCATCGCCAGGAGTCAAGTACGGAAGAAGCGTCAGATGGCTGCCCGAGAGAAGAAAGTCACCCGAACCATATTTGCCATCCTGCTGGCCTTCATACTCACATGGACGCCCTACAACGTGATGGTCCTCATTAACACCTTCTGTGAGACCTGCGTGCCCGAAACAGTGTGGTCCATTGGCTACTGGCTCTGCTATGTCAACAGCACCATCAACCCAGCCTGCTATGCCCTCTGCAATGCCACTTTCAAGAAAACCTTCAAGCACCTTCTCATGTGCCAGTACAGGAACATTGGCACAGCCAGATAAACTGGTACTCAGGGACCACTTCAGTAACGTTATGGAAACCCTTCCCTTTGCCTCCTTTGCCAGCGGGGGTTCTTCTGCTCCCCAATCACAACAGAGCAGACTGCAGTAATTGCAGATGATGCTCTTCATCCAACGCTGACAAAAATCCAAGGCATCTCTGAGCTGCAGGTCCTTCCAGTCACCCTGGGCCTGGAGACTAGCTCGGGGAGCCACTGGGAAAGTCAGAGGCAAGAGGAGATGTGGTCACCAGGAGCCCTTCCCAGCTCCATGCTCTTGAGTTGGCCAAATGGCATCAGTGTTTCTCCTAAGACTGGATGTACCTTTTTCCCCAGCTGACCATCTCCAAGACACCAGAGCTTGTCTGCATGCAGATGGGCTAATGCTGGATGCTTTCCATTGGCTTCTAAAGTGCTTATTACCCAAGAAATGAAAAGAAACCCGGGTCAAACATTTGCTAGACATCTTGGACCAGGCTGGCTCAGGCATGCTAGTGGGGAGTCCTGCTGGCCCAGCCAGACCCCCTGCGAAGGCAGTCAAGATTGGAGCCTAACAGATGAGGCAAGCTGCTTCCTTTCCCTTGAGAGTGCCATCAGACATCCTCACCCAGGGACCTGGGGCAGAATTTTTCCCTGGGATCTGGCTCTGCTCTCCCCTTCATGCCCTTTCTGCCCTCCGACAGCAACTTGCTGGAAAGACAGACAGATAAACCAAGCATTTCACTCCTGGGTGAGGAGCGTGAAACCCAGTCGCCTCTGACGATTGAAACTAAAACTGTAAAAAAAAGCAGTAGTATGGTGCAGGACTTGCTCCACAGCCCTGGGGGAATGGGGCCCCTGAGAAGTGGGCAGCAGTGACTGTGAAAATCACTGTCCTTGGGAGGGACAGGGGGGACCTGGGGGTCTCAGAAGAGGGTGGGAGGAGGGTCTGCGATGTGGCCGAGGTGCCCTGTGTCTCATCTGGGCCATGAGCAGGTCCCCGCTCTCCCCGCAGTGGGTGTGATGCATGGCTCTGGAGGCAGGAGGATGACGATGGCCTCCAGCCCCACTCCTGCCCTGAGTGCAGGGGGCTCCTCCAGGGAGGCCGAAGGAGGCAGTTGCTGAGCTTGTAAATGGATGTAACGCTGTCACGGTGTTGCGGCAGAGCCCTCAGCATGCGGGCTTCAGCCAGCATCGCCAGCCTCCTCCCAGCCCACCGTGTGTGCAACCCAGAGCACCCTAGGGCTGCTCCCCAGCTTCTCCCAAAGCAAGGTGCAGGCCTTGGTGGACACAGCCAGGTGCAGGCAAGGGATGGGATGTGATGGGGCCGCTCTAGCACTGGCAAACTCTGTATGTCCTCCCCGTCCTCATGCCAGGGTGCAACCTGCAGAAGGGCTGCCCCAACCCAGATGGGAACCCCTCCACCACTGCCTTTAGGGGTACCTGAAATGCCTGGTGGGTTTCTGGGTATTTTTAAATGGTTACAACTGCAGCCCAACACACCCCAAGACAAATAAAGACCTTGGACCAGGAAACTAATGACCATGGTGTGAGGAATGAATGAGTCATCACCCGGGTGGCTCCTTCCCTGCTTCCCAGTGTCATCCACTGGTGACATTTCCTGCAGCCCATTCCTTCTGCCAAGATTAAGGGGGGCAGCTTGAGGTGTTGTTGCAAAGAGGCTGTGAGGTCTGTGCTTTGTCCAGGACCATGTGCATGTGGCACCCAGGTCACCACTGCCAGCTGCATGGTAACTTCACTGCTGGTGCCAGTGGGGTCAGCAAAACTGGGGTTTGCTGGGGTTTCCAGCACAGCAGTACCTTGTGGGGACAACAGGGGAGGGTTCTGATACTTTTTAAAAAAAGATTTTTATTGGAAAAGAAAAAAAATCCAAAAGGAGGGAGAGTTCCCACCCAGCACTGGTGATGGCATGGCAAAGGCAGAGGGGCTGCAGCCCCAGCATGGACACACATGGTTAAAAGTGACAGAGAGGAGGCACAGTTGCTTCTCAGGATGATGGTTGTGTTTTCCCCAACTGCTGCAGGTAAGTCATGCCCCAGCCAACGGGATGCTGGAATAAACTCCCTGAGTTGAGAGCAGTCCTTGAGTGAGAAGCTTGAGTGATGGGGTTACTCGGGCATTCAACACGCAGCCCTTCCCTCTGGCACCAGTACCCGGTGCAGGAGCAAGATGGCTCCTGGGCTTGCAAAAGGATGTGCTAAAGGCAACTCATTTGTGCTGGAGGGTGGAAAAGTATGTGTTCCATCCCAGCTCTCCGAGCACAGCCCAGTGAACCCCAACACCAGGCGAGAGAAGGTGAGCAGGATGCACTAGCAGTGCCCATGGGACAGCAAGAAAGGAGGCAGCCTATCCTGCAGGGTGGGTGGGTTTGCTCTCTACAACACTAATGATTAAAACAAGGCATCTCAGTGAAAGAGGAGGTCATGGAAAGGAGTATGGAGAGGAGGAGGAAGACTGTAGTGTGGGCCAGCTGCAGCTGGACATCCAGTCCTGTAGGCACCATGTTGAGCGGCTGCTGACGACGCTGGCTTCCTGCTCTAGTCCTTCCCCTTGCCCTTCTTTGCTGCATTCAAGAAGCACAGGAGACAAGAGTTAGTGCATCTGCCTGCAGCTCAATTCCCCAGACACTGCTGTGGTAGAAATGTAGCTAGCACGGCTGGCTGAGCACAGCACAGTGGCTGCATCCTTGCAGGCAGCCTCCTGCCATGCCAAACCACATTTTGCACCAGTCCTAGTGAGAAAAGCGGGGAATCCCCATCCCACCAAAGATGGCAGTGGTTTGTGGAGGGACCAGGGTTTTTCCTAGTAGCACTTGCATCCCACCCAGCCAGCAGCTGGACTTCACAGTGGAAAGGAAAGAGCACCCTATGAAATCACCCACATCACCAGCAAAGCCAACCCCAGCAGGCCAAGGTACCTCTGAAAAATCCCTGCCCAGGGTTGCAACAGGACCCTTCTGGGGACAGGAGTGGTGGGAACTGACCTTTGGACTTTGCCTTGATCTTGGAGGAGCAGGGCTTGGTCACATGGACAGTCTCCTCACACTGGGCGTTGTACAGGGCTTTCTTCAGGATGCCGGAGCGAGTCTTCAGGCCTGTCTGAGCACTACAGCCTCCCCAGCTCTCAAACTTGTACTTGCAGTCGGCTGGATCAGAGGGGAGAGCCATCAGAATTAGCCAGGACCTGGCAGGACACTAGCCCGGGTCACCCAGCACAGGGTGGTCCCAAACCACCCCACATCCATGTACCCACCTCCAAATTTCTTCTTCCAGTTGCAGGGGATCTTGCACTTGAGCTTCTTACTCTCATCTTTGCAAGTTCCCTCGCGGTAGCCCAGGCCACAGTCCTTACTGTTTGGAACACAGGGTCCCCAACGCCAATCCTCACACTTGGAGCCATCCTTCTTTGTCTTTTCTGCAAGGAAAAGTAGAGTGGGTGCTCTCTGCAGGGACAGGGGAGCATGCCCCACTCTGCCCCCTGCCCCAGGCTGCCTCTCACCTTTC
>VYZR01388324.1:0-11614 GCA_013400675.1 Oxylabes madagascariensis
TTTCCTTTGTGTTAGTATCTTGGTGTGATCTCATCAGGCAGATCGGAGACAACCTGATTGTTCCTGGAGGGGTCAAAACCATAGAAGCCAATGGGAAGATGGTGATCCCTGGAGGAATTGATGTCCACACTCGCCTGCAGATGCCATACAAGGGAATGACCACTGTGGATGATTTCTTCCAAGGAACAAAAGCAGCTCTGGCTGGTGGAACCACCATGATTAGTAAGTACAGCAGGCATGGCCTGTGCATGACAGCACCCAGCACTCCTGGAAGATCACCCAGTTCTTTCTTTTTTCTGTGCTTTTCTCAGTCTTCTGTGTTTTCAAAGTCCATGATAGTGTGTTCATATTTTCTGTGATTTCTGTCAGTGAAGTCTAGGGTGTAAGGATTGCAATGAATCTTTGGATCCTCAGTAATGATGAAGTGATGGGACAGGAGATGTGTGTAGAACCTCTTGCTTTTGGAGATCCTGTGTTCTGCAGTGCTTGTCTGCAGCCACTGTTTCTCCTGGGACCCTCAAAGAGAACAATGGCATAACTCCTCTGTTAAATAACAGTAGGGCAGCGTGGTGCTCAGATGGCTCTGAGGAGGCAGAGGGAGAGGAACAGAGTGGTATGTTGGCATTCCACGCTGCTTGAAAATAAACAGTGCTAACTGTTTAAAAAGGAAGGGGAATTCTGAGGTCCTTCCCTGGAGAATGCTATGGCTGTGCACTGGTTTGAGGTCCAGGTATTGTCCTGTGCAGTGGTTACAGCTGTGTGCTCTGCAGCGTGTCTTGGAATGCAGGAACAAGTGTTGATCCTTCCAATAAAGGTCTGGGTTCCATGTTTTCCCCCCACTGTTTTTCCTTCCTTTGTGCCAAAAAAATATGTTTTGTGAAATGGTCTGTGGCAAGGTGTGGGGATTCCATGCTGGACAATAAAAGGTGCATTAGTGTTGCAGTGTGGGAGCAGGCTGTGTGCTAATGGGGTGGGAGTGGGGCTGGGGAAGCAGAAGCATGTAAAAACCCCTGTCCCGTGCCAGAGGCCATTAAGCAAAGGATCTGTGCACTTCCCTGCCAATAAATGCACTTGAGGAGCCAAGGCATGTTGTGAGGGTGACAGGATCCTCTTGGGAGCTGCCCTGAAGCTGTTGAAGAGACCAGCCTGGGGTGGTGGAGCTGCCAGGCCACGGTGGAACGGGCTGGTTGGGAAGCCCCTGCCCAGCCCTTGCTGTGCTGTGCCCCTGCAGTGGATCACGTGGTGGCAGAGCCCGAGTCCAGCCTGGCCGAGGCGCTGGAGCGGTGGCGGGAGTGGGCTGACGGCAAGGCCTGCTGTGACTATGCATTGCACGTGGACATCCCACGCTGGAGTGACCACATCAGGCAGGAGCTGCACACCATGGTCCAGGAGAAAGGTTCGTTGCCTGTCACTCCCTGCCTGACCTTGGCCAGCCCTGTCCCCTGGCCAGGGAGGGCAAGAGGTGGCCGTGCTGTCAGGTGCCTGCGAGGTCTTGCACAGCTGCCAGCAGGAGGTGTGGCCCACAGGGCAGCTGGTGGGGAGGGTGGCCAGAGCAGGCAGCCTGACCTACCCAGCTCACCTCTCTTTCCTCTCTGCCCTGCCCCAGGCATTAACTCCTTCATGGTGTACATGGCCTACAAGGATTTGTACCAGATGTCCAACACTGAGGTGAGACCCCCTGCACCACTGTGGTTGTGTTGATTCAAGGAGTAGTGGGGGGCGACAGCCGTGGTGGGCATGGGGCAACTCATAAGGCTGGTGGCTGCTGCCCCTGGCCAGGCCTTGCTGCTCCTCTCCTCTACCCTGGCTGCCTGTGCAGGGCTGCCCCAGGCTGTGCTATGGGCTGGCTAGGCTCCTGCGCTGCAGACAGAGGCACAGGTCTAGTGTGGAGATCACCAAGAGCATCTGCTGGTGACTGCATCCTTCAGAGAGTTGGACCCTGCATGGCCAGAGCTCTGCCTGGCATGGCTACACTGGCTCCTGCTGCTGCCAGGGCCATGGGTGGAAGGGCCATGAGGGGTGCCAGGGCTATGGGCAGTCTGCTCAGTAATCATTTATTCTTGTCTCTCTTGTAGCTGTATGAGATATTCAGCTGCCTGGCAGAGCTGGGTGCCATAGCTCAAGTTCATGCAGAAAACGGGGATATAATTGCACAGGTAACTACCTACTTCTGGCATGCAAGAACTGAAAATCTGTATCAGGTAGATTTGGTGTGGGGCATTTGCAAAATGGCTCTGAAGCTGGACATCTTGTGCAAGGTGATATCTTTGCTGTTCAGCAGCAATATCAAAGTTAGCAAGATTTTTTGTTGTGAATACATTGTGCATAAGTGAATCTGAAATAGTGCATTAGCAATTACCTAAATGGAAGTGAGTGTCCATCAAGTACGATATGTTTGCTCCAGCTGCAGCTGTCTTCAATGTGGAGAGGCAGAGACCTTTGCCTTGCACATAACAAGCCAGGAGAGGTAAAGTCCATTGAGAACTGCCTTGGCAAGAGAGATTTTCTCCCTGTAAGCAAACAGGTGGCTAATGAAGCTGGATTCTCAAGGCAGCTGTTCTGAGGGATGTGGTTTAGTGATCGAGTGGGTAGTGTGCCTTGGCCTGCTGTTTGTAATTGGTGCTGGATGACAGAAGGTCCAAATGTTTTGATTCTCATTAAGACACAGAAGACATTGCTCAGTTAAGCTCTGCAACTATTTGTTTTTTCCTCTCTCTTGTTCTTGGGAGTTGAAGGAGCATGAACCAAGTGGTCATTCTTAGAGCATCTTTTCAGACTACAAGAATCAGACTACAAGAATCAGTTTTTGTTAGGACTTTTTAGAGCAACAGTGCACAGTTGAATGGCTCCTTCACATGAAAACTGAGTGGTCAGAGGAATTTTATTGGCCAGAACTTATCTCTATTTTAGCACCTGCCTAATCATAAAATGCCCCAAAATTACTAATTGGCAATTCTTAGGACTTGATAGGGAATTCCCACACAGACCTGGGAATTGGAGAGGATGGGGAATTTTGTAGCACTTTTTTGTCTCCACATGGTGCTTGTTTCATTGAAGAGGTTTAAGTCAGTGCCTGCCCTCCCATTTCCCCATGTTCCCTCCTTCTCTTTCAAATCACTTGACAGTACAGCAGCCTCTCACCATGCCTGGTGGTCCCATAGGACATAGGATGTTGATGGTCCTGAGGGAAGAGCTTGACACAGAAGGGATCTGCTTTTTTGGTTGATAGTTTCAGTCCTGTAATATCCCTCTGTTCTTTTGATGTCCTAGGAACAAGCCAGGATGTTGGAGATGGGAATAACAGGCCCTGAAGGCCACGTGCTGAGCAGACCTGAGGAGGTAAGATGCAGAGGGCAGTTCAACCTTGCTTCACTGAAGAGTTTTCCCAGTCACAGTAGGGCTCAGTGTCTTCAGTGGGGCCAGGCAAGCATCAAGGCAGGAGAGAGTATGTGTACATCCAGGGGTATCCATTTATACAGGCACTGCTGTCTTTTTCCTCATCAGCCCAGGAAAGAGTGAGGTGCATGTTTGTAACAGACATTTCTCAGTCTTGCTTCTTGCCCTTGCCCTTGCAAGAAGCCCTTGCTCTGAGTCTCACAGAGAGGAATCAATCAACCAAAGTGCCTATATGTCTGTAGCAGTCTTTGAGTTTGCACTGGGGGTATTTGTCTTATATCGGTGACTCCAAAGGTATAAGAAGCCTAAGAAGAATCTAATGATGAGTTTTAGTTTCTCTTAGAATTCCCTGTTCACATCTGAGTGCTGACAGGTTCCAGTCTCTTCCTGCTTTATATCTGCTTAAGTCTCTAAAGTGTGTTTCAGAGTCAGATGGACAAAGCCACTGGTAGGAGTGGGAGGGAAAGAGAAGGGAAATTCCCTGGTTACAAATCATTGTCAGAACACTAATGAGATTACTTCTAATTTTAGCTTGCAGGGATTTTGCTGTTTGGTCCATTAAAATGAGTTAAGTGTAATTTTAGATAGGTTTCCTTCACCTAACTCCCTGCTGAGAGGTGCTTTGACTTCCCACAGCACATGAAAGAAGAAAACAATAGGAATTTGGTACAATACCAAAGTTGAGCAGGGAAGCACAGGGACAGATTTGTACTTCAGAGCCTGTTGAAATAAAATCAGTCGGCTTAAATTAAAAGTGTAGGAAGTTGGCTGTATTTGGGTTAACAAAACAACATAAATGGCCTAGTGTAATGACAGTACTTACTGTCTTTGAAATACAAGAGTGTAAAGCATTTTCCTCCACTTTCCTCCATTTTCCTTCCAAAGGGAAGAGTCTCAGTGTCAAACTCTGGCTCAGAGTCCCTCTTATTTTTATGACTAACCTGTTGCCACTAGTTGGCAAGCTGAGGTGCAATTATGGGTAGCTGTGGTTGTGCCCAGATTTAAGAACTGTCCTATTACCATAAGCAGTGCAGATCTCATCCAAAGCCAATAAAACATTAAGTGTTTGATCTTGAAATGCCATTGAAGTATAAGGCAAGTGAGTATAGTGCAAGGATGTAGATATTATGTGTTCAGCCAAATTCGGATCTCATTGCCTTTGAAAATAGACAGTGTCCTTCTTCCAGAACATATTCTACCTGGGAAGATGTAACGTGGAGCACAAATGACCCTGCTGCCCCATAAAGCCTGAAGGCAGATGGCAAAGCATTAGGAGATTGGTCTGTGGTTCTGTGGGTCTTCCCTGTCCTGGAGGGACCTCAGTGGGGGCTAAAGACATGTTCTATCAGGTGATGGTGGTGACATAGTAGGGCAGGATGATGCTGCTCCAGATTGTAACCTGCTGTGAGGGGTATTCAGTGATGGCTGTTTGCTCCTGTCCACATGTTAAACTCTATCAACTACTAAGTACGGTGATAAAAAATGGCATCTCACTTAAATTTCTATTTAAAGAGTCTTTAAGAAGAGAAAAATCTCCTTTTACTGTACAGCAAATAGATCTGCAGGAACCTGAGAGGTGTAGGAGTGCATGTGTGTCTGGATGCAGTGCTCTGCTTCTCTGCCCTGGGACATTTCGGCTGGCGTGGTCCCAGGCATTGCCCTGGGGGCTGGATCATTGAGTCTTTTTAGGGCTTCTGTTTTGAACTTTCTCAAGCCAAATTGTAGAGCAAACACTTGGAGAACCCTGGGGTTGAGCTCAGGCTGGGCACAGGCTGATGTAATAGTCCAAAGATATCCCTCCTGGTGGAAGTCTACCCTCCAGTAGCAACAAAGAGTGAGATGGGGCGGCTGTCAGCAGGCTGGGGCAAGCAGCAGCTGCAGCTGCACTGCAGGATGGCCAGGCCTCAATGACAAGCAGCCTGCCAGCCTGCAGCCCCCTGCACCCTGCCACGGGGGTGGCAGGGGACACGTGCTTAAACCTGCTGCAGCTGTGGGACAGCCTGGAGCAAGGGAGTGCTATGGGAGGGTGGCCTTCCCCTGCCTGGCATCAGCCTGCAAGCTGTGCTGGCAGGCTGGGCAGCGTCCCTGGGCTCCCTGCGCTGTCAGGAGAGCTGGAACCAGGCAGTGGAAAAAACAGCAGATGCAGCTCTGCTGGCTCCCAAGCAGGGTTTGGACAGTGCTCCTGTGCCAGGTGCTGTGTTACTGTAGCCTGCCTTTGGGCCAGGCCCTGGGGAGATGGGAGCTTCCCCCCTCAGGTCTCCCTGATTAAATTGCTCTGGGGGAGTCAAAGGTGAAAGCGAGGGCACAGGGTGTCCACAGCAATCAGCGGTGTTCTGAGAGTAACAGGGGCTCCTCCCTGCCCAGCCAGTGTTCCTCTGCAGCTGTGTGCCATCCTCTCTTCCAGCTGGAAGCAGAAGCTGTCTTCCGGGCCATCACTATTGCCAGCCAGACCAACTGTCCTCTCTACGTGACTAAAGTGATGAGCAAAAGTGCTGCTGACCTCATCTCACAAGCCAGAAAAAAAGGTGAGTGGCAGCTGGTGCTGCACTCAGCCCTGCTGCTGCCACCAGGATGCTGGATTACGTGGTCCTCATGTCCTTGCGGTTGTTTTGCCAAGATCAGCACTGTGCTTCAAGTGCTGTCCAGTGCTTCCCCTTCTGCTAGGGAGCACTTAGCTTAGGAGTTTGCTTGACTTGTGAAGGGCAGGATGACACTGCAGTAGGACACATGGAGCCACCTCCTGTTGTCAATCAAGTAACATCAATATGTGAGGCACGGGGAGGAGCAATGCTTTAAACAGCACAGTTTGTCTGCAGCTGTGAAGGGCTCAGTGAGGATACTTGTTCAGTGCACGTGGGTTGAGCTGCTCCATCTAGCTCTGGCCTCCCTTTGAAGTGCTGGCCCCTTGGAGGTGCTTGGGTGCCTTTTCAGGTGGCTGGCAGCTCCATTTGTCAGTGGTACTGGAGCACAGGGATGCCCCACAAGTGTGGGCATGTGCACAGCTCTGTTCAGTGGGCTCTGTGCCCCTGCCCCAGGAGGCGTGAAGGGGGATTCTGGTGCATGAGGATTTGTGCCCTTGAGCAGGAGGACCCTGTGGTGATGGCATGGGTCTGGGTGTTCTCGGGACATGGCAGGCTGTTGGCAGTGCTGTGGAGCAGAGAAAGCCACCAGGCTCCACCAAAACACTTCTTTCTGTACCCTTCTCCAGGCATTGTGGTGTTTGGTGAGCCCATCACGGCCAGTCTGGGGACTGATGGAACACACTACTGGAGCAAGAACTGGGCGAAGGCTGCGGCATTTGTGGTCTCTCCACCACTGAGCCCAGACCCAACCACTCCTGACTACCTTAACTCCCTCCTGGCCAGGTGAGTGACAGCTCTGCTGGGGTACTGCCAGGGAAAAGTGGACTCTGGATAGGGAAATGTCCTTTGAGGTAATGCTGGAAACACCTCTACCAAGATTAACAAGGGGTGAGCAGTCACTAAGAGGTGCTTCTAGCAGGGCACGTTAGGACAAACCCGGATGTACCAGAGTGGAGATGCTGTGTCTGGGTGTAAAAGAAATGCCAGTGCATTTGTGGTCTGAGTATGCAGCTCACCCTGCATTTTGCTGTGGTCAATGACCAAGAGATACTTCAGCGCATACTGGATATGTGATATAGCTGCAGGTGTTGACAACTGGCAAGGAAATGGGAGCCCTGCTCCTGAACTGATTTTCTAATCCTTACCTTCCACTTCCAGTGTACCCCAGACCTCAGAGAAGACACAAGCAATTCTTGGTCCCTGCAGCTCATAGGTGTCTGTCCTGACACCTTTTCCATACTGTTTTCTGTAAGGCTGCAGCAGGAGGAGAGACTGTGAGGTTTCAACTGGGCTGGATGGCTTGTTTGTCTCCAGCAGGAAGCATATTGTATCATCATTCTGGGCCTCTGTCTGTACAGTTCATCAGACATATGGCAGAAATTATCAGAGGAAGGTGGAGATTACCAGTGGATTAGGGCAGATTTACAACCTCGAGCAGTCACTGTGTCTGCACTGTCCAGGTGCTTGAGGCCCCTTGCCTCATGCAGGCTGTGCTGGGAGCTGGCCTGCCTTGGTCTGCTTCCTTCTGCCTGGCAGCAGTGACTTTCCAACTGCTGCCTGTCCAGTGTTACCTGAGGACTGAGCAGCAGCTGGGTGACTTGTGGGGAGCCATGGACAGCTCCTTGCCCTGCCTTGTCTCTGGGCAGCTCTCTGGCTCTTCCTCTTTGCTAGGAGCAGGATGGGTCAGGGCATCTCATCCGTCCAGGTACCCTTTTGGGCAGAGCATGAAGAGGCCTCAGGGAAGCATTTTGGGCTTCCTGCAGAGAGGTGCTTCTGGGCAGTCCCAACTCCCTCCATCCCACTGCAGCAGGCTTTCATGGGGTGGGGGAGGACTGTGCAAGTCCTCAGCATGCAGGAGCTGGCAGTGTGCAACGCAAGGCTGGCTTGTGGGACTGGGGGGCAGTCCTGGAGCAGAGAGGCCTCTTCCTCCCTGTGTGACAGGAGAGCTCTCTCAAGCAGACCTGACAAACTGCCTGAAATGGAGTCCAGTGTAAAAGGACATCTTCTGGCCTTACACAAAGGCCACCCTGTTCCCTAGGAGCTGAGCTGTTCTTTCTTTTGTACAGGATGTTGTCCATGCTCAGGTGGGTAGCACAGCATGGCAGAGGTCTCTTGCCCCTGTGTGACACAGGTGCCCCAGGGGCTGGGTCAGGTGGAAGTCTTCAGGCTGAGGGACTGTGGAAATGAGGGTGCAGAGTAAATAAACTGAGCCGGGCGCTGCCCGTGGCTAGAGGAAATCCATATCCCTCATGTCTCTGTTGCTGTCTGACTGCAAAACAACTGACAGTGGGTTTGTTCCACCCCTCTTCAGTGGTGATCTGCAGGTGTCGGGAAGTGCTCACTGTACCTTCAGCACCGCGCAGAAAGCTATTGGAAAAGACAACTTCACAGCCATCCCAGAAGGAACCAATGGCATAGAGGAACGAATGTCTGTCATCTGGGACAAGGCAGTGGTAAGAGTCCCACCAGGGAAGGGATGAGTGGGCAGAGGTGGTTGCCGTCTCACACACCCATGCTACTGCCTCACAGAGCTGGGCACTCAGTTTGTTCCCTCTCTGGCTCTGAGAGTCAAATCAGGCTGGAGCAGGAGAGGTGGCTGTTGCAGGCTTGGTGTGAACATCCAGAAGCTGTAACTGTGTCCTCAGTTCTTGGTCTGTCTGGCACCAGTTAGTAAGATCAGCCTCAGAAGCTTGGGCCCAACCAGCCAGCACCTTGTGTGGGAGTGAGGAAGGTGCTTCCCAGGGCTCTTACTCACCCTTTCCCCATAGAGGTACTTAGTTCTCTTTGTGTGTGAGCAGGCCACGGGAAAGATGGATGAAAACCAGTTTGTGGCTGTGACGAGCACTAACGCTGCCAAAATCTTCAACCTGTATCCACGAAAAGGGAGAATAGCGGTGGGCTCGGACAGCGATCTGGTCATATGGGATCCTGATGCAGTAAAGATCATCACAGCAAAAACCCACCAATCTGTAAGTCCTCTGCTCATCTGTGTGAATGCTGGAGGATGGCATGTGGTTGACTGGGAACTGTCTACTGTCCTGCTTGGCTCTGAGGAGAAGGGACTGAGCCCAGGTTCCAGGCAGTGCCTGTTGTGACTGTGGGTTGAATGTCCATGAGCCATAGGCACATGGGGCTTTTTTCACCGTGTTTGGGTATTCTTCTCCTGACCTTGGCCTATGTAGGTGTAAAGACACACATTTCTCCTTACCTTGGTTTCTCTTCCAGGCACAAATATTTTTTCTAGCCTTGCCACAGTGCTTTGTTCATGCCTTACCTCAAGCTTTTGTCTGCTCATGGAGCTCTTCCTCACACTGAGCCTCAAACCAGCAGGTCCTGATTCATGTTGGGAGCTCTGGTGGGCTTTTGGTATGATGGGCTAGTGAGCTACGAGGTCTCTGAGCAGGCAAGGCTGTTAAAGGTGTCTTCTGCCTGCACTGGGGACTCCAGCAGTGAGGTATGAGGACTAACCCACCCTGAGTGGGCAGGTAGTGCTCTTGTCCCTCCTGACCATCATCCTGGGGTTGCTGCAGGTGGCTGAATACAACATCTTTGAGGGGATGGAGCTCCGTGGGGCCCCGCTGGTTGTCATATGCCAGGGGAAGATCATGCTGGAGGATGGCAACCTTCATGTGACCCAGGGGACTGGACGATTCCTGCCCAGCAGCCCTTTCCCTGACTATGTCTACAAGCGCATCAAAGCCAGGAGGAAGGTGAGGAGATGGGTATTGCAGGAGACAGAGTTGGGATACTGTTAGCCCACATTGCCCTTAATAGCCGGTTGGTTTTGCTTTGCTGTTCTTGCTGGACCCTGTAAGCAGTGCAGTGAACTGCTGGTGTATTTTGAATGTACAAAATAGCTGAGGCTTGGATAGGGAACCCTTTGTGTTAATGATGTGCCATGGTGGAGGCAGATGCTCTTCCAGATTAGCAGTGGTAATGTCTCTCCTCATCCTGTCCTCCTGCAGCAGGAGTGTGGAAGGAAATACTGTTTAAAATTAAGAGATTGGCGAACTCCTCCCCCATTTGTGCAGCATAAACCCCATGTGTGATAGCCTCTTGCACTGGCTCTTTGCACTGCCCACACCTTACAGGGCAGTGGGGCTGTGCCAGGCCTCAGTGCTGCAGGATTTAATGTACATGGCAGTGTGAGATCCTTCTGCAGGGGGACTGAGGAGCTGGGGGATGGCTGGAGCACGGTGTTCCTGGGCTCAGAGAAGTGTCACTGTCCTCTTCTCTCTGGTGACAGATGGCAGAGATGCATGCTGTGCCCCGGGGCTTGTATGATGGACCTGTGTTTGATCTGACCACCACCCCCAAGGGGGGCACCCCTGCGGGGTCAACCAGGGGGTCCCCCACACGTCAGACACCACCCGTCAGGAATCTCCATCAGTCTGGATTCAGCCTGTCAGGTGAACACATGTGGTGGCTGGGCTGGGAGGGGGCAGAGCCACTGGCCGTGTGTCGCTGTCCCTGGCCTGCGGCAAGATGAGCACAAGAGTGGATCACGGCAGGGCAAGATCCTATGTGTCCCTTAAAGGACATGGCTGGAGCTGCACCTTGCAGTAAAAGCCAGGCAGACTCTGGAGGCCCCCACGGCCATGGAGGCCAGTACAGCATCCAATGCTGTTCTTGCTGCGTGGGTTTGTTCACAAAGCATCTGCAGACTTTCAAGCCACTGCAGCTCTCAGGGTTGCTGCTGGAGTTGGAGAGGGAGCAGGTTGCAGTAGCTAGCTTCTGGAGGGCCTTGGCAAGACTCCAGGCTGCCTGACTGCTCAGTCCTGTGAAGAAGATGCTCTTAACTTTGCTTTCCCCATTCCCTTCATACTTTCTCGTCCTATCCCAGGTACCCAGGTTGATGAAGGCATGCGCTCAGCAAGCAAGCGCATTGTCGCACCCCCAGGAGGCCGCTCCAACATCACCTCCCTGAGCTAAATGTCCCGGCTGACGAGGAAACAAAACCCCTGTTCAAGCAAAGGAAGAAAAATGGTACATTGGTGTTGAAGAATGAGAAGAAATAAACCTGTTCTGAAGAATCAATAAGCCTCAAGCCTTATGTTTCACAAATGCTACTTGCTACCTAGCTTTAAAGATGTTGCTTCATTTTGTTTTTGCATAGCCTTAAAGTTCTATTGTTGTTACTGTTGTGGGTTTGGTTGGGTTGTGTTTTGCTCTTCTTCTCTGTATGCATGCTGCTCGGACAGGTTGCTCGGTTCAGTGTTAGTGGTGTTGAACATGTGTGGGATGCTGTGGTGTGGGACAGTGGGAATGGCCCACAGGGTGACCCGGCCAGGCAGGTGACTGGGCAGGGTCTGGCCGGAGGCAGGATGTCAGATGGGGAGGGCAGGTGCACTGAGCTCGTAGGGACAGGTGAGTCTGTCACATTCATCTCCACCCAATGCTCTGGCGTTTCATCACGAGGCCTGTGGGGGAGCTCGAATCATCTCTGTAACAGCTGTCACAACACCTTGTGTAAGGAGTTTTACTACTTTGTACACTTTATTAAAAAAAGAGTTGTTCCTTCAAACAATTCATGTTGTCGGCTGGCTCTTCTCTTCCTCAGGCCGCTGCTGCTTGGCAGAGGCAGCTGCACTCGCAGGGAACTGGGCTGGGGTGGCAGAGGGGTTTGTGTGGCGTTG
>VYZR01388325.1:0-12466 GCA_013400675.1 Oxylabes madagascariensis
TACCTCTGGGGGAAAAAAAAAAAGTTTAAGATGCAGCATGAGGTTATAAATAAAGAGAAAAAAACACTGTATATTATACTTTATAATGACTCTGAAAGAGTTCTGCATTTTTTAAACAGGGCCTATCTAATCTGCAGCTCAGAGAATGCACCCACAGATAATCGAGAGTTGACTGTAAAAAATCTTTTTTTGAATGACAGCTTGAAAAGTTCATGCACATTTCTCATGACAAATCCCCTAATTATCATTTCCATCAATAGACTGTTAACATATATTCCGGGCAGCAGAAAAAACCCAAGTGGGAAGCACTAGAGATTTATCGTTCAGATTATAAAGAGCCCAAATTTCAAGCAGAGTTGCAAAAGGCCAGCAGTCAGCTTGGACGAGGATGGAATTTCTACATACACACCGAGACCGCCTACTGGTGTCAGTGTTACATGTCATGATAAGAGAGTTTATAGAAGTGGCCCTTAAACACAAGCTTCATGGCTTAAGCTGAGCTCTAATTAGCAACAGGCAGGGAAGGGGAGGGCCAGTAGGGCAGAGCCTTTCTGGGGTGCTCAGGCTCTCCCCACAGCTCACCAACTGGCATAGAAGAAAAAACCTGCCCCAAACTGTCCCTGCCAGTGCTTGCATGCCAAATAAGATGTGTGAACATAGCCATAAAATAAAACTGAAGTGCATTTTTCACCACCACCCCCACAATGAGGAGCCCACCCAATGTGCTGTGCATAGGTAATGCTGTTGGCAAATTCTCTTCAGAGGTGGAGCTTTACAAGGTGGACAGTTTGGATTTCAGGAGTGCATGGCCCAGCCAGCCACTAAGACAAAACTAGTCATGAAATTTAGATCCAGACCTGTCAAAGTCTTCAAGATCTGACAAAGCCTTCAAGTACATCCATATTTAAGCCTGTGTTGCAATATGGGGTTTGGCTCTGCCCATCATGAAAATCATTACCCTCAGCACAGTGAAAAGGGCATTTTCCCACCACTCTGAGTTACAGAGACCACTTTCAATGGCCCGTGTGTTACTACTGCACAGGCAGGGTCGTTTCTCAGCTCCTGCAGGCTGAACATTCAGCTAGAAGGCAGTAACACAGCAAAGGAGTGTCTTAGTAAGGTTCTGAGGGGTTCACAGAAGTTTATTTCATGCAGAATGTGTGATAGTTCCCCAGTCTGGTCCAGCCTCACAGGCCATGGGACTCAGAAAGGCAAATGATGATTTGGAAGCAAAATATTTACCTAGCAGAGCAGGATAAAGTGCGGCAAACCTTATGAAATCCAATACTAAACTCCATATGCAGATCTCATCTAAGGTCTGGAAAGACCTTTGGCTTTCTCATGACAGAGAAAATCCTAAAGTGGGGGGATCTTCTAACCAAGTTCCAGTGTGATTTGTCACTGGTAGCCACTGGGTCAAAAGGAACAGGCTGCTTCTCACAGTGACCTGTTTACTTTTTCTATTCATGGCTGTGCCTTTCTCATTTAGGAGATCAGTTTGCTTTTGCCAGATGGCGTCAAAGTCACCACTGTGAATCCAGCTTTTTTTTCCTTGTTTCTTGGAAAGCACCAGTGAGTACCATGTCAAGAAAAACAAACAGAGAGGTTTGCTTAGGACCTATTTAAAGCAATGCATCAGTGGTAGCTTCAACACAACCCTGGGGCCAGCGCTGGTGTTTGTGACAAAACTGGGGCTGCTGCACGTGACCAGGGCTGGATCATTGCAAAGCTGTTGCAGACAACACCCCATCTTCCACCCAAAGAGGTCAGAGCCATGCACAATGCAAGAAAGAGAGCTCCTCTCCAGCGTGTCCACTATCCCACACTGGCCATGTAGGAAAAGTCCTGGACCTCAGCCACTGCAAGCTGACACAAGGTCCTGAAATGTAGCAGACACACTTAGTGATTTGAGAGGAAGATCTGAATTTTCAGTCCCTGCCAGCAGACCTTGAGTGGTGAAAGGTCGCTCTGATCCAGGAGAAAGTCTGTGCCTAGCAGGGGGGTGACATGGCAGTGCTCTTGCCACCACCTCCTCTCACACACACCATTCGCACCACGAGTCAGAAAACTGTCTGGATGGTGGAGCAGACCAAGGGCTGCAGAAGGTCCCATCCCAACGAGGTGTTTACTGCTGGAAAGTGCAGGCATGGGCACCCCATGCTGCTAGGAATCCTACACCACACACACACTGAGCCCAGGGAAAGGGCTAATAACACATCCCCACCTCGCCAGAGCATCATGAGGCTAATTTCATTAGCGTCTATAAAACACTCTGACGCTGTCCGCATGCAGCACAAAGCGTTATTAAACAGCCACGCAGAGCAAAGCCAACAGTGCTTAGCTTTTGTTTATGTAAGGTATTCTGCTGATACTATACCCTGGGAAATAGCAACAGATATGGCTACAACAGGGGATTTAGTACCACCTCAACTCACTGCAGCAGTACTGACCATACCTCTAAAAGCAATCTCAGAAATGTCTGGTCCACAGGGAATCTCGCTCTGTCCCACTTACAAGCATGCCAGTGCTTGCCTTTTCCTTCTGCAGCTCATTTCTGTAAAAGATACATTCATAACTTCGAGCTCCTTACCAGTGAACCTAATCCAGCAAATATCCAAGACATTCAGGAAAAGAGACTTTCATAGCATTGGAATTTTTCCATGCCAGCACTTTTTCATCCTAAGATAAATGGCTTGTACTTACAAGGCTAAAGGCTCTATTCTTTTCAAAATACGTCTCAGCTTCAAAGTGGCAATGGAAGTTGGCCGTGCACCTGGCCAGCTGATCCAGCCTGGAGTCAACCAAACAGCAAGAGGCGTCTTTCTTCCCTGCAGCACCGAGCGGAGCTGTGGAGTGGACAAGCAGGCTGGAGGGCTCATGTAAATAGGCTAACACTTTATTAATCAGAAGGTATTTAAGCAGGGCCCAGTCAGCAGGGCATGCTTAATTTCCAAACTGAGGGCTGGTGCCTGGGATGCACCTGCTGTGTTGGATGCCGGGTCTCGGAAAAGCCTTGTCTGGAAAGATCGCTTTAGACACTCAACTGCTGCACTGGGGCAAAGCCTCCCTGAGCCCTGTCATCTATCCTGTTCACTGGAGCAGGCGCTGAAGGACAGAACTCTGCAACAACTTGGGAACAGGCCAGATCTGAAAACAGCTACACCAAACCCCCTCCACTCACAGATTCCCTCACAAGTGAGTGAGCTCTCCTGCAGATATTGGATGGAAGTGGATTTTATTTTTATCATATGGGTGAACAAAGGCTCCAGCTGACGAGACATGTTTGACTTTCTCACAAGACAGGTGTAGGAAACACCTTGCTGAAAGCAGTCTTGACCAAATTGCTCCCGACCTTGGATAGCAGAGAAAAGTACAGAGGAGGAGCAAGAGGGGAGGAAGGTCACTACTGGGGGAGCAGGGCACTGTACACAGAAACCTCATGTTTGCATGCACGGCAGCTTGTCTGAAGTCCAGCCAAGAGCAGCTCCCAGTTCTCTGCAGGGCTTGCAGATGGGGCCAGGGGGCAGACGGGAGGACACCCAGCCAGAGATGTCTAGAAAGTCCCAGGAGATCTGTGCCTTCCTCCAAAACCCTTCCCTCGGCAGCTCCCTGATGCTGGCACCACCCATTTCCCCCCACCTTGCCCTCTGTCCCCAGCAAGCCTCTCCTGGCCAGGCTCCTGGCTGTTCCATCTGCAGGAGGTTGCACAATGCTTGGCCACATGCAGCTTGACCCGAGCAGGGGCTGTTGCTCTCACTTTCAAGAGCCACAGCCATAAAAAGAGACGGAATTTGCTGGCCAAGGAGAAGCCAGGGCAAGCTGATGCAGTGCAGGCTCCCAAGGTCAGTGGCTGCAGCTCTGCGCTGGGGGAGGACGTGCAATGCCTAATGTGGAAATGTTTGTGTTTGGAGCGATATATAGTTACATTTAGCCCCTAGCAGCTGCAGAGGCTGTTTACTGTAGCACACAGACCTCAGCCTATTAGCTGAAGGCCTGACAGTGACCAGATGTGGAGAGGAGCAACTGCGGAGCCTGCAGCCGTATTTATCTCTTTCCAAGATCCCAACAATATCTTGCCTAATAAGTCTGGCACAGAAATAATCATTTAAAGAGCTAAAAAACACAACATCCACAGCCCATCTTTACAGCCAGAAGGGGATTTTTGCGAGGCTTACAGTCTAATCTTTCACCGTCCCGAGTGCTTCCCTCCTACTTCACAAACAGCGGGTGATTTATTTCCCAAATGGCTGGACTCAAGCCTCCTCCATGTAATCACTCAACAGGGAGGCCGCAGCTCCGCAGCCAAACTCGGCCACTTGCAGCAGCTGCACGAGGAGGCAGAAAGGAGCAGAAGCCACCACCCCACACCTGAGGTGCCAACAGGTTCCTTAGGCAGGGGAGATGCCGATGTCTCCGGGGCCGTGTCCCTGCCCCACATCGGCGATTCCCATTCTGGAGCTGGTCCCTGGGCAGGCAGCCCTGGCCCTGCCGCTGACCCGCAGAGCGCACACGCCTGCCGGCCTGCACACGGCTCCTGCAGCAGGAGGACAGGCTGCACTGCCACCCTGGGTGTCCCAGCAACACCCAGCGCTCCGCAGATTGGCCATCATTTGCTAAATCAAAAACAAAAACAAAGCAACTCATTAGGTGCTTTCTGAAGGCCCGGAGAACTGTATCTTTGCTGGCAGCAGAACTGGATGTTGGATCAACATCAACGCCGAGAAACATAAGTTGCACTCCACTGACTCACGCAGTTTATGACCTTGGCTGGCAGATAAGCCCATGTAGTATGATTTTCTGTGTTTTGCAGGCTGCAGGTACCAGGTGTTGTTGAAGGTCAGCATTGAGGAAAGGGCTCTCCCACAGTCAGGGGAAAGTTAGAGAACGATTTTTATGCAACATAAGCTTGTAGATGATTAACAATTTTCTTTCAGTTAACCGAGAAGTTAATAGTTATTCAAAGCACTCCATTGTAATGGGAGTGGAGATGGGGAGATGTACTACATTAACCTTTAATCTTGGACTGTGCAATAAAAATTAAAATGGAATATGGCACACAAGTATGATTAATTCTGCTTGCAAAGGGAGAGGGTGTCAGTGTATGCTTTGCGCAGGAGTGTTTCCTTCTAACAGCAGGGTGCCTTGATGCAGGTGAGGATGTGCCACAGAAAGACTACAGTCAGTGTTCAGTCCCGTGTTTTCTGGTTTTTTCAAGCTCAGAATCCATTTTATTTCAAAATCCATCTTGTTAACTCTGCACCTCCCAAAAATCTCTAAACTTTAGGAAGTAGATGGACTTCTTTTTATTTAAGTTTTGAAGGGAGAAGGGAGAAAGAAGGACAGAACTTGACAATTTGCAACCGTGGAAGGCTACCATCAGTGAAACATCTGCTAGCCTGCTCCCACTGCAGTGCACAGCACCAGGGAGAAGGACGGAGGATTTCCCAAAAAGCTATTTCTTTCTAAAGCCTCACTTGCCCTACCCTGTCTACCACTCTAATGGGCAGACATGGGTTGAGCTTGGCACGAAAGACAGCCAGGGTGTTACCCTGCCCTGGGCTCACTAGTGCCTCCCAGCCTCAGCCTATGCCTGAGCCACTTTTCCTGGGCACTGCAGTCCTCATGATGCTCATGGGACCACTGCCACACGCACAGAGACTTGCTGAAGTCAATGACATTGAGTTTATTTTCTGTTTGCAAGCTCAGTGGCAAACCTTTGGAGAGAAAGAAGAGCGTGGGAAACAGGCCCAAGAGGCAAACTGTGCTCATGGTATTCCCCAGCTTAGCCATGTTTGGCTCTGGGGTTTGGTGGGGTTTTTCAAAAGTGTTGCAAAATCTGGGTCTGGATTTGTCTTTCCCCTTTTGTTCTTACTACTCTCCCAAGCGTGCCAAAAGTCCCTTGCCTGATGTCATCAATGGGTTTGACCTGGGCCAGCACAAGGGCTGAGGGACTGAGTTTACGAGGCTGAATCAGAAATGTTTTGAAGGCAAATTCTTCCCACAGTTCAGACACACCTGAGTGAGCCTGCCCACTTGCTTTCCTGAGGAGCTGGCACTTCCTTGTCCCAGCCAGAAGTGGAAGTGTTAAGCTAGAGTAAGTGGCTGGTTGCTTTTATGAGTATTTTCTCAGCCATGGGTGTTTCTGTGAATCACACTAAATCTCCAGCTGTCTATAAGTCAGCATGCATTTCCCAGCACTTTCTGCATTCATTCAACAGCCATGCCAACATAATGTGTGCATTAAGAGAGAAATCTGCCTGCTCATGAGAAGGCACTGGAAGCAGCTCTGCAGGCTGAAGTGCACTGGTTTCCCTGACAGCCAAGAGGAATGACCCCACACACCAGCACACCCCTGGACCCCTTGTGAGGCCAGTCTACCCCTGCTCCCGACTGCCTGAGGCAAGCCAGGCCTCGCAAGAGCAGCCATGGTAGCCAGAGAGCAGGCAGGAGAGGTGGCTACTCCCCTTGTCAAGCCAAATGCATGGCATGCACACAGCCTGCCAGCTCACAGACAAAGGGGAATCTAAACACCTCCACGGTGTGCCCGCAGATCCCCCCACCACACTCTGCCTGCCTTTTGTGCCTCCATGGGGAGGATGCAGGGATCCAGGGTTCACCCTGCTCTCCCTCTGCCCAGGGCTTGTTTGTTTACTCCCTTCTTCCTCCATAGTCAGTGCTCAGCAGTTTCAAGACAGTGTCTGTTCTCGTGCCTTCCTTCCTGACACCAAGCTGTGTTTTGGTTTCAACAAGCCCCAGTGGAGCTGAGCCCCTGTGACCACAGCAGGGCAGGCGGCTCTCAGCTGAGCTTGCAGGCTGCATGGAAGCATGTGGTGCTTGCAGGCAGCACAAACAAGGCCCCCTCCTTCCACAGCCCAAGCCCAGCAGCTCTGATGGGAATTTCCTTGAGGTCTCTCAGTCCCAGTCATCCTGCTGAGACCCAGGGTGGATCAGCAGATAGCAGGCAGGGCAGGCAGGAGGGCACATCTCATTTAGAAGCAAGGCAGGTCACACAAAGACTGCGTCAGCTCAGGCTGAGAAAACATCACACATTCAATGTATTTGTCTTTGAGAAATAGGGTTAAGAAAGAATGAAGTCATAAACATAAGGATATACATAATGGCATATCTATAATGGCTCTGTAATTGCCAGGCTTTTGTGCTCAGTTAATCTACAACCTGGCTAACCTGCCTCAAGGTAATCGAGAGGCAGTGACAAATGTGTGCCATCCTCCCACCTCCACACAAGCCACTGCCTCCAAACATTGTAAAGAAAGTTATAAAGACAGAGTTACCTGCTGGTAACTCATCCTGAGGCCAGCAGGATGAGGCCTTTTATATTTGCCGGGGCCAAGGTGCATCATGATAGCAGGAGTTGCATCAGCACTGTGTAACGCTGAGCCAACAACGCCCCACAGAGCCATGCAGCACAGGACACAGCGCCCAGGGAGAAGGAGACCTTGTGCTATCACTCAGCCCAACTGTGGAACCAAATTTTGGCAGGACCTTTTTACAAAATGCTCCTATGTGAAATTTGTTTCCAGTGAGAACAAAACATCTGGGAGAATATACATTCCAGAGCAGACTGGGAATAGGAGCAGCCCTAGAGCAGCTGACTCTCGTCTGACTGATGACAGAACCAAAGGTCCAAGTTGTCTTCCTGGAGAAAAAGCAAACATCGCATTTGCTCTGCATATATGTAGAAAGCACCTGGACGTGGTATTTGGAGGGAGGACGTTTAAGAACAAGCCACAGCCAGAGGAAAAGACAACAAAGTGTTGCAGCTCCAAAAGCTAGTCTGTTGTGAATTACTGCAAAATCACAGTTAGATTCAGGCCTTAACCCCAAGCTGGACCAGTAACTATACATAACAAAGCATAGTAACTGTATGTACCAAAGCACAGTGGTGCCTCATTTACATCTCTCCTCCACTTCCATTTACTGGCAACAGTCTTAGGAGGAGCTGTACATTTTTTGGAAGGGAAGGTAGAGCAGCAATACCAACACATGGTGAACAAGGTGGGCTGTCTGTGACGTCCATCCAGGCTTTCCTTCAGACCCAGGGATGCTGAGGGGCAGAGCTGGGTGCCCACTCAGACACACACTGGTCACTGTCATCATGTACCTGTGGGCACTTGGAATTCATTTTGCCATGTCATGGCAAGCAGCTGCCTCTGTGCAGGTCTCTCCTCAAGACTCCCCACATCAACTTTCTCTTCCCTGCACCCTCTAAGAGTGCAACTTTGCATCATGAGACATGCATCCGTCCTCTCCAGCCTCCTTCTGTGCCCATATAGATGGTTGTGCATCCTAAAGCCCTGGGAGCCCCCACAGCAAGCACAACAGCGGGCTTGAGAAGTCAAGGGCATCCACATAACCATATCTCCCTGCAGCAACACTGACACACCCCCCTGCACCCAGTAAGGCCTCCACAGGGTGCTCGCTGCACCTGCTCTGTGGACAGACTTATCAGCCTCCAAGGCTGTGAAACTGGTAATCTATAAAAAGCATGAGTCACTGCAAAAAAATCTCATATCCTTCTCTAGTTCAAAGTCTTTCCTAGAACTGCACCGACTGTGAGGCCTTGAAGACACAGTTGTTTACTGAAATTACAAATTCCCTTTTCTGGTCTTTTGCAGCACCTCTTGAAATGTCAGTATTTTGCTGGGTGTCTCGCATCTAAAAAGTTTCTCAGCAGAAAAGGGATACTAACAAAAGAGGCAATGGGAAAAGGGGAGCTGTGGCAGCTGAAAAGTTCACCTATTATAACGCAAAGTGCACTCTTGGCTTTTGGAAAGACAACTTATACTCTATGTGGATAAGCAGACAACTGAAAAAAGGGCAGGGGAAGCCAGACGCTTCGTATGCTTTCAGTCCACTGAGGGTAAGAAGGCAATGCTAGCATCATCTGAGCTTGAAACAGTGACTGAAGAGAAATATGACACTTGTAGCATCTTCAAAAAGAGGCAATTTTTGCGTCCATAGCCCAAGGGGACCTCCATCTTCCTGGCAGAGGAGTGCACAAAGCCAGTTTGTCAGCCTGAGATGCAAAAAGTTTCCAGTAATGAGCCCAGAAAACAGGCCACAGGCAGCCTGGGTTGTGGGCAACAAAGGTGTGGGGCATAAGCAGCCCCCTGAGGGGCAGCTGCTTGGAGCTGGACGCCAACAAAAGCATCTGAGCCCTGCAGGCTCATGGGCTGGGAGAGAGGGTAGAGCTGCAGATGGACTGGGGTGTTCTGCAGCCTGCCATGGGCTCCTGCTGCCTGGGAACTGAACACTGCTGGTGGCCTTGGAGGTAGAACATCAATGTTGGGAGAAATTATTGCCAGCTCAGAGCTTTGCATGGCTGTCACACGCGTAACAAGCAAGTTGTATCTGTAGTAACCTGTTTCATCGATTTCTGCTCTACTGAAAAGTCAATAAAAATTGACAATGTCCCAATGGGGTTTTTGTTTTTTGGTCACATATACCTGAAACGTTTATTTCCCTGGAAAAGAAAGATAAAGTCAAGAGCTTTATTCTCTACATGTAAGTGAAAAAGGTTATTAAGAAAAGCTTTTGTCAGGCAGGACACCCACTCAGCTAGCACTGTGCTTGACGAGATCCTTGGAGGCCCTGCTATGCGGGGTGTACCAAAGGGAGAGGAGGATGCTTAATGCATGCATCTTCATTGCTGCCTCTCTTGGGAGAGGCGCTGAATTCTCCTTCTCTTTCTCCCTGGGCTTATCTGTTGATGGATTACACCAAAAAAGCCCTTTCATAAAGCTCCATTAGAATGCCAGTGCATGCAGCAAGGGCCACTGAAATATTCCCAAAGCCACAGACAAAGCTGACAATCTGCAATATTTTAGCATAAGCTCTGACCCAGTATACAGCAAAACAGACGAATGGCACTTCCCCTAGGGCAGGAATCGCTTCTGAAGCTGCTGACAACTCACTGTTTATCTCATTTCAGTCCCGTTCTTAATCACTGTTTCAGATTAAACTTTTTCTAACCCAGATTCCAGCTTGAAGATCTCCAGAAGAAAGACCCTTGACCTCCCTCCTGGTAGCCTTCTCAGCTGCTGGCAAAGCTGCCTGTCAGACGGTGCAGCGTTGCTCCAGGCTTACAGGGCAGGAGGGGCGATGGGGCCGAGCCGGCTCTGTTCCCACTGCCCCAGTGGAGCCCGCCGCGGGGCCGGCAGCACAGCCTCCGGCCAGGAAAGGAGCTCGCTGCAGCAGCGGCAGCCCGGGAACGGCCGGACGCTTCAGCTTCTTCAAGGTTCACCTCTGTTTGCTCCTGTCGTTAGCTCCGAAGCAGGAACAAAACAGCAGACGCACCATTTACTCAGTTTTGGTATTGCACAACTGAAAGAGAGTAGGAAAGCACCCCCAGGAACTGAGCCAAGTCAATAATGGAGACAGATTAAGCAATACATGCACCTGGCTGTCAGAAGTGTAAGATACTCTCTCTTTAGTAATTACAGAGCAATTATGAAGTTAACAGCAATTCCAATAAGGACATGTATTTCACAATACAATTTTGTTCACAATCCATCAGGATCAGTCACACCAAGGACACACAACTCTGAAACCAAACTGTCCTCACCCCTCCAGGCATAATCCTTTAAATGCCAATCCTTGGTGGGGTGGTATCTCGCACTAAGTAGCAATTAATTTATTAGTTATTAACAGGATGTAATTGAAGCTGTACTTCAGTGTGACTTTTTTCAAAATCCCACTTTTAAGGTAGGTAATAGAAACCAAGACGAGGTGCAAAGTTTGTGTATTGAGTTTATGCAAACTCAGTTAACCTGTATTATAATTCTGAAAAACCATAAACAGATTAAATCTGGGTTTCAATAGATCTGAAGTCATCAGTCTGTTCTGCTTGGTCTGGATGAAAATCTTAGATTTTGTGACTCTTTAGGGTGGTAAAATCACAATGATCTCCATTTATCTTATTCATCCAGAGAGTAAACAGGGAACAGAAACTGTTCTGAGATCTAGAACACATCCATGCCTGAATTTGAGATACTAAATCAAACTCAGATCTGCTGAAGTTCACAAAGTCTGACTTGCACTGAAATCCAGCTTTGCTTCAAAGTCCTGAGATCTGCCATTTTGTGCCTGTTCCGAGAGAAAAAACAGCCCACCTTGCTCCAAGTGCCGCATGGCAGCACAAGGTGGAGGTCACCTGTGGTGGCACTGTACTGCCGTGGCTTGCAGCCAGGAGGAATGCTGCACCATCACCATTTGCTAACAAGGACTAGAAATTATTGAGCAAATGGCCCAGGCTGGCTCTGTCAGCACCCAGCCTGAGCTGAGGCTGGAGCCGCTGCCTGGGCACACAGGCAGCAGTGCCCGCGGGATGTCCCTTGGTGCCCCTGAACTGGACTCCTGAGCCCTGCAGATTCCCGTGCGGGCTATGAGCCTTCCAACAGCCAGACACCCATCCAGACAGCAGTGACATTTGGGCACTGCCTGCTTCCCTCACCTTGCTCTACCTTTGCAGTACATTGCAGATGAGCCCATCCACACAGCCACAAAAGAAAGGGTGAGCCAGGCTACAAAACCATGGACGTGAAGCGTGGACAACCACAAGAGGAAGTGAGCACAGAGAACATGGATGGCATTGGATGAAGAAATGTTACTAATGTCTGCATGAAACCCACTAATTCTATTCTCTAAGGGACTTTCTGGGCAACAGCAGCCAGCCAGGAAGTCTTCCATCAAGACTAACATTAATCTCCTCACTGTCTCTTTCTCATATCTCCTTTCAGGCTTTATTTCATTCAAGTAGTGAAACCTGTTGTGGTTTACTTTGATAAAGGTAGAGCCAGTCACAGTGCGTTCAGGCATTGGGGATGTTTTACTATCTCACTGCATCGACAGTAGGGCTGTAAAGGTGCTATTGTGGTTTGACAGCTAAGGGAATATGTGATTCTATCAAGAGGTATCCAAATATCTAAGTGCTCTAGAAAGATTAAATAATTAATTATCAGAACTCTTGGCAGAAATATAACCAAGCATTACCCCCATTTTCCAGACAACAAGAATATTTTTGTAACAATTTAGTCATGGTTACAAGAGCTACCCAAGGTTTGCTCTGAGCTACTGAACCTAAACACAGACATTGGGAAAGCCAAAGATTTACATGTCCCAGGCAGGATTTTTATCATCCCTACAACTAATGCCCTCTAACAAACTGAGGTAGAGATAGGGACTTGAGCTCCTGGAAGACATGTAAGAGTTTGTGGGAGTTGCAATTTTAGTACACAGAGCTCAGCAGCATTTAGAGGGTTCAGAGGGGAAACAAGGTGGCCATGGAAAACTCTTATACTTCTATCCTCTTTTCATCTTCATCCCCTTTGATCACTATGCAAAACTAAGGACTTTTTTACTTCAAATCATTTATGGGATGAATTTTTAGCAACAAGAGCTAAAGTAATGGTTGTAAATACACATATGCACATGTGTGTATACATGC
>VYZR01388326.1:0-12515 GCA_013400675.1 Oxylabes madagascariensis
CACACACACACACAGAGGTATTTGTTCTGTAGCTGCTGGAGAGTTAAAGGTAACTCTGGGCCCAGGCTCTCTTTACACAGGTGACAGCAGGGAATCTGTGGGCCTGTTGCAAACCCAGCAGGAGCAGAGCTCCACAGGAGGCTCCAGCATAATCCACAGATTTTCAGCCACAATTCCACAAAGCGTCAGTGCACTTAATTAATTTAACAACATTGGTGCTTCCCTCCTTACCTTTCTGCCAGGGTATCCCTGAATCCCAGCATCTCCCTGCAAAAGGCAAAAAGACAAAAGAAAGTGAGGCTTGGCCTAAAAGGGACAAATCTCTGCCCTTTTCCCTGGAGTATTGCGGGGATGGGAGAGCATTCCATGGGGAAAATTCGCCTTTTGCTCAGAGTGACTCCATTGAGCTCCTGTCCCTTCAGACCCACAGGTCAGCATTACCTGCACTGGGCTGAGCCCTGGCAGAAAAGCCCTGGCAGTCAGGTAACGGGTGTCAGCTCTGTACCCCAATTGCATGGTTCCTGTCTCCTCACCCTGGCCACATATTTCAGATAAAAACAAATTAGGTTGGGTGGCTGCAGCTGAAAAACAACATCCACTCCCTCCCTCGCACTTTGGCAAGTGAATAAATGGGAAACCATGACAGAGTTAACAATAGCATTGCAAAATCCATTCCTGAAGCACTGGGAAATGCTTTGAGAATGGAAGAAGCCAATAAAGCTGTGTGTGGCAAACAATTTTGCAAGATGGGCTGATGAGGCGTGCCTGGCTCAGTTGAGATGCAACTCAGATGTGTCGCCTGGATGAAACCCATGAGTCAGCACACGGGCTGGGCCCCAGGGGCAATGCTGAGCTGGGTTAGAAATCTTTCTCAGCTATTTGATGTAACCTCTTTTACCCCTCGTCTATCCATCAAAATGTACACATCTGTCCTCGTCAGGAGAGTCCATCTCTGTTCATCATCTTTCTACACCTCTTAAGTGAGGTGAGATGTCTCACCTTTGGTCCAGGAGGCCCAGGTAAGCCCTGTGGATAAAATCAAAACAGACACTGGGGTTGGAAAGTGTAGACATTACATGGATAGCAGGGTAATGGGGGTGCTGGCTCGTTTGATTTGAAATACCCCTTAGAGATTCGCACTGGTGAGCTCAAACATCCCCAATCTACTCTTCATGTAGTCCATACACCCAAATAAATTCATGCCCGTAGTGCTCCATCCCCCCCGGTTTGTTCTTGCTGAATTTGAAGACTAAAATGCTGCTTTGCCTTATGCATTATGTGCCAGAATCTTTTCTGTTTCTCTGGCTTGCTTGGGGAACTTGCTTCCAGCCCACTGCAGTTCTGCAGTAAATCAGGCATTTGCAGCTTCCTCTGGCAAACTAAACAGAGAGAATATATTAACAAACAAACCACTTGTGTCTTTAAATGAGAAATAACCAAACTATTTACCTGATATGAACCATGAAGCATACCAGACATATGTGTGTGTAAATATAAATAAACAAAATATCTATGCAGGAGCTGCCTGTGAGCAGGCAGGAAAGGAAAACTACTCTAGATATGCTGTGATGCCTATACCATCCTTGATGTCGCCTGCTTTGGCAATTCAGATGTTTAGCCATCCTGTCCTTGGCTCCTCAGAGAGAGATGAAGACCTCTCAGAGAGAAATGAGGATGCTTACAGGATCCCTGACCCCTGTATTGTGTGTTGAGAGGTGCATTTGCCTCCAGGGATGAGACTTGCTTGTCCTGCTAACAGGCCCTGAAAACTCTTCGAGATGGAAGCTCCTTTCATTCTGCAGTGGCTACCTAGCCAGCGTGCCACATTTGCCCCTGGAATGGAGCTAGTTTCTGGTACCCACCTTGCCATCTCTGCCAGGCTTTCCAGGTTCTCCCACTCTGCCCTGTTGCAAGAAAGAGGTACATTAGCAGCATTTTCTGTCCTCTGCCCTCCCATTCAGCAATGGTATTATTTTATAAATGGTGCTTCTGTTCCCACCCTCCTCGGCTGCTTGCTAGGACAGGGACAGGACTTCAAAGGGGTGGCAGGGAGCACGACAATTACACTCCACGTGTTACTTCCTCCCTGGGGCCATCTGCAGGGGCTGAGGAGGAAGAAATGTGTCACCCACTGTGTCCAGATAGCAGCAGTGCCCAGTTCACATCTCTGCCTTCCCTCTCACTCCCCTCCCTCCCCAGAACTTCTTCTTCTTCACACACCCACATTCTCTTCAAGCCTCCTGTCCGTGGCTATCTCAGCTTCACTAGAAGCAACAGAGGCCAGAGGAAACAGTCTGTGCCCTAGGGGATGGGGAAGCAGAAGGATTTGGGTCTTGGTAAGGACTTACAGGAGGTCCAATTGGCCCAGGACGTCCTGGGATTCCTTCGGGTCCAGCTGGTCCAGCGGGCCCTGGTGGACCAGGGGGCCCCGGGGGACCTTGGATCCCCGCTTGTCCTTGTTCACCCTGCAGTTTGTAAGACAAGAGTTACCAGCAGGCAGAGCAAACTCTTCACACCACCACCCCAAGGGCCCAAGGCAGGCCAGCCTGACTGAAGCAGAGGAGACAGAAGCAAGTCCCAGGTTACTGCCAGGAGAAGTTTCCAAGAGTGATGGAGAGCCCTGCCAATGACAGCTGGGATGCCTGGGAAGCAGGAGCCAGCACCCAATGGTTTGCAAAGACATCCGAGGTCACCTGGTCAGGCTCCCTTCTAAAGGGATCTAGTAATGACAGAGCAGTCCAAAGACCTTTCTCTTCACTGAGTCAGTCAAGTAAAATTTATGTGTCAAAGACCAACATCTCTTGAGTCTCTGAGGAGGCTTTCCAAAGCACTTGACAGTCACATGTGAAGCAAAGCCTCCCATGACAACACTGGCACTCCCAGGCAGAGCCACAGCGTCTTTACCTCAGCCTGTTATCCCCCCATACTATATTTGTTGGACAACGCTCCCTCTGTTTTGCCAAGGACCAAAAGTAGAAATGCCACAAACCCAAAAGAAAATAACACGATCATCATGGCATTCCTGGAGCCCGCCCAAGGCAGGCCCATGTACACCAGGCAGAGCCTGTTTTTCTGAGATTTAACAAGGCAGTGCATGCTGAGCCACCTGCCATTTTCAGCTCTCTGAAATGGGGCTGTTTGAGCCGGTTCCTCCCCAGGCCCCTCAGTAGCCATTCGGTGGCTGTGGCTCATGCCTCAGCAATGTCATCTGGCCCAAAGGAGCTGGACGTGGCATCAAGCGGCACTGAGGAGACAGTGGGTTGGAAGCACCACGTTTGAATACCAGACTGCTGATCTATAATTGATGAATCCAGCGAGCTCCTAGGGCACTGTGGCACCCATGCTAAGCTGTTCGCTTATTGGGCTCACCTCCCTACATAAACTACCACAAGAGCCTACTGCTAGTGATCCAATTTAAATCTGAAAAACTTCCCTTGGTGGATCCATGGGAAGCTAGAAACCAAACATGGCTGTTTCTCAATTAAAAGTCAATGGGTGTGCAGTTGAGGCTCTGCATTTATCCTCTCTACAGCCTTACACACTGGAGGAAAATGCATGAAATCTGTCCCCTGTGCTCCTACCAAGTGCTCTGTTTATCCTGGCTGCCTTTAATAAAACATGCAGATACAGGGATGTTTGCTTTATTTAGAATGATAAATGAAAGTAATAAGCTGCAAATTTCATCCTTTCTGCCATGAGCTCTATTTAAAAGAAAATTTCCAACACGTGGGCCAGGCTCACGAGAAGCTCGGTCATGTGTGGAGCAGCAGCCCTTTTCCTGTGCCTCACCACCCAACCCACAGCCCATGCGGGAAGCCTGCTGGGCCAGGAAGGAGGGGTGCCCTTGCTTCTCCCCATTTTTAAAGTGGATCTTCATTCAACATCTGGCCCTTGCAAGGGAATGCAGGTTCTTTTCTAAGCTTTCTTATCCTCCATACTCACTGCTATTCAACTGTCTGGTAAATGCTCACAGCTTTTAAATACGGAAGGTAAGTTGGATCTAATGAAGATGTCGAGAGGACACTGGAATATACTTCTAGATTTCCTCTCACCTTGACCTATCTTTCCAGCTTCAAAGACTTTCCTCCCACTCCATCTTACAACACCCCTAGCATGGGTGCACCATGGGAAGGCAAAGAGGGCTTTGCCCATCTCACTTTGGCTCTCCCTCCTCTATTCCCACCTCAGCTGCTCTCTGCCAGCCCAGTCCACACTCCAAATTTAGGGCACTAAAGTGCAGCATGGTGCTGGAATGGGGTGCTGGTAGGGGACAGGGAGCTGGACAGAGCAGGAGCCCTGCCCCAGCACAGGGAGTGGCTGGAAGGAGCTCACCCAAAGCCCTGTTTGCATCACCCTCACTTTGTCTAGGCAAGTGCCCATCCTTGCAGATCCCTAAACACACAAAGTGTTATTACCACATCATTATAGTCTCATTAATGTGTTCAGCACAAAAGGAACCCCACCGAGCTAAATCGACAGTAAGTCTATACAGTAAGTAGACACTGTAAGGGGGAGATCAGGTGTCATTTTCCTCAGTTGTCATTCTATATTTTTAGCTGTCGACTGGAACTATTTTTCGTTCTTTTAAACACCAGCCAGCCACCCTGACTACACCCCAGCAATGCAATGCTTTCTCAGCCTCCCCACTGAGGACCCCACTCAGCCCATGCTTCGGCTAAGCCCCAGTCCTTGGGCAAAGCACTCCTGCTGATGTGCTCAGAGTTAGCAGCAGGATTTTCCTCTCTTCCAGGCACTGGTGCTAACATCCATTTTGCAGCCTCATTTTCTTAGTATTCATACACTGGGCTCCTGGAATTGCCTGGTGGTGGCAGATCTGTAGGAGCAGACCACACGCTGGTGCATTTAGAAAGGCAAAACGGATCACGGCAAAACTCTCTGGTGAAGTTTTCCTCTGCGGATAGAGGGAGTTTGCAGCCTTGGCTGACGACAGGATGTAGGGCAGCTATTCAAGTTTCCCACTTCATCCTGGAGAGGAACTTCAGCTTTCAAAGCCTTCCCAAGAGGTCAGTCCTTGGCCTGGCTCTCCAGACTGTCACTTTGAAGGGCAAACAGCACAATCTATGGGGCTCTGTGTGGTGCGAATGCTGAATCGATAGAAACTGACCTGGAACCATGGGCTCAAGTGGTAAGGTCAGGATTTGTCCAGCGCTCGGCAAGGACCAGGCACCTCATGGTAAAGGTCTCTTGCATCCTGCAGTTCCCTGCTAGCATCCGACTGTCTAGACAGGCAGCAGGGTGACCAAATCCAGCCGCTTAATAGAGAGTGCCCAGCACTCTTCAGTGGAGTAATTGCAGCAGTTTGTCCACACAGGAAAGCTAATCCCAGCTGATGGAATGAGGGAGCATAAAGTGGGCTCATTAAAAGCCACATGAACTCTGACTATGGACACTCTTATTCACTATTCATATGTCCGTAATTCACTTTATGAATTCATTCCCAAAATAAACTAAACATGAATTATGGCCCTGGAAACCAAAATAAATGTGTTTACACAAAGATTTAATGCAATTTAATGAAACCCTTCTAAGAGCTTATTTAAACACATTTCCCCAAGTGCCTCAGACTAGACTAGCCCTTAGAAGAAGCATTTGTCTATTCATTCATCTCAGTTAAATTTCACAGACATTAGATGTATTTCAGCAAGAGGCTTCCAACCTCTTCTGGAGATTGAATATGCAGGAACTGACTCCTTAAGGGAGGAGGCTGCTTGTCGACAGCCCCAAGAACAGCTTCATGGCCCATTTCTTTTAGTTCCAAAAACTGGCTTCACTGCATTTCTTTTTAGCAACATTATCACATCAAAGATTTCCTCCGCTTTAAAGAAAGTCCCTCGACTCTGCCTGAAACTCTTGGAAAGCCCTCTGTAGGGGAAGAAAGACAGGTAGCAAGCTGATTAATTGCAAGCACTGGGATAAGCTCAGAAACAGGCAACAAGGAGAAGTCTACCTGGAAAGTGCGTCTCTTTATGACCGGAGGTGGAGCCAGCCGCACTGAATTGAGGAGAGGCAACAGCTGAAGAAGATCAAACCAGAAGATCGCAGGGCAAAGGAGACCATTAGGGCACCGACAGACAGAGAGCAGCCAGGGGAGAGAACAGAGAAGAAGGAAACAGAGAGATTGCCATGAAAATAAAGCCCGGCATGAGAGCGGTGCAGGGCGGGCGCAGCGCCGGTACCTGCTGGCAGACCTCTGAGCTCCTCCGTGCTGCTCACAGGGGCAGCCACCAGGTGCCAGCCTGGCAGGTGTGGGGTGCCCACTCGCCCTCCCAATGCTCCCCCCAGACAGAGCTTTCACAGCTTCCTCTGCTTAGAAACAGAACTTACCCAGGGCATTTTTGACTCAGCTCTGCTGATCTCCTTAGGAAGTGCTCACTGCAAGACATCCCCCCACTGGCTCTGCTAGGGTGTCCAGCGATGGAACTGTTTCTCTTAACTTATCATCATCAGATTTGGGACAACTATCAGAATTACAATTTTCTCCAAGTCTTCCAAGTGCAGTTTTCTAGTTCTCTTACAAGAAACCCAGCGCATCTCCAGGTCTCACCCTTCCTCCAGGTATGGAAGGGAGTGGAGAAAGGCTAGCTGAGGTCAGCACAGAGGTCCTGGACTGGTTCACTTAACTTGGCAGACACAACCACCATGGACAAGGGAGAAGACCGGGCCTTAGAGCTGGACGCCTAAGCAAGGCATTGCCTTGGAAGCCTGCGCTTTGTTTTCCCTTGCTCAACAGTATCATCACCTTCTGACTGCTTATAGCCAGGAATGCTGCCTTAGGGCACAAAGCTGACCCGGACACACAGAAATCAAATGCACTAAAGCTCAGAAGCATTTGTTCATCCTTTTGCTGTATCCAGTTTCCATTTGCATGCACGCTGCTGTCACCCTGGCACCCACCATGCCGGCTCCAGGCCCAGGAATGCTGCTCCGGCCTGATCCACTTTCCTGTTCCTATCAGTTTTCCATTGAAGCTGCTCTTGATTTACGTAGGAAGAAGCGAGAGAGCCTTTCTGTGCCTGGGCACAAAACCGTGCCCATGTGTGACATTTCCCCACGTGAGCTGTGCGCTCAGATCCCAGAGGTGTGCCGACAGGTGTCCCACCACAGAAACCATACACTTCCAAGCAGCACATTTTATTCCCTTTAAACATTGTCCTTCATGTGTGCAGTGAAAGCAAGGATCCAGTCCTGTTGCAAAGAGAAGTGGTAACCCAATTTTGCAGCATTATGGTCAGGTGGTTGTTTTCAAATGCACTGATCCAAACAGCCACAAGCTATCACTCCAAAAGCAGTGCTGCTGGAAATTCAGCTGGGGTGATTTTATCCAAAGGCAAACCTCCCCTTTCTAAAAGACAGTGCAGGAGGCCTCTTAGCTCAGGAGAGCCAGCTAAGCTGGCTTTGCCTGGCTGCTCAAGTGCTGAAGGGTACCTGAAATATTATACAGCTTACAGGGAAGCTGAGAGAGGATGCTGGAAAGGATAAGGAGGAAAATGGAGAGAACCAGTCCTGAAAACAGGCAAGACAAGACCCTGCAATGGATTCAGGGGCAAGTGGGAGAGTTTAGAGAAGAAATCTGAGAGCACCTCCACCCAGCTCCTGCCCTGCCCACTCTGTGTTCCAATGGGAAGTTTTTTTCAGAAGGCAGCATGCAATACTGGGTCTGCACCCTCGAGCCTTTGCATCAGAACTGGGTCCCTTCAGACTGCTACCCACAAACCTTCAGCGTAAGGATCTGGTTAGAGCGCAGGGCTGCAAGTGTGGTACTTAGGTATTCCTGGGAACAGTGAACACACGAGACAAACGGGGTCAGTCAGACAAACAGCATTTCTGAGAGCAAACGCAGCACGGCTGGTCCCCCTGTTTCCCTGAGTGGCATTTTGTAGCAGCTTGAGCGGCTTCTTACCCTGAATGGGCAGCCCCACTGCATGGGCTCATCCCTCACAGTAGCGCAGGCCACACAGACTCATACAGACAAAAAATAGGAAACTACAACAAGAGCCAAGGCACGTATCCTAACCTTGTATTTCCTTCCTAAGAAAACTTCCTAAGAAAACTTCCTAAAATATGAAACAAAACTGAAACAACGTCCCCGGTTTGTCAGGATGCTGGTTTTCATTTCCTCACCCAGAACATCTGACAAAGAACCTTATCAAACAGAAAAGCAAGAATAAATTGCAATTCGGTCAGCAGTGTCGCATTTTGCAACAAGGCCCATCCTATGTCTCATTCAGGGAGGAAGAAAGAGAACTGCACCTCTGCTGGCTGGTCTGTGCCTCTTGACTCCCTGAACTTGCAGTTCAGGACAGCCTGTCCTTGAGTTGATCTGAGGACAGTCACTCTTCCCGTGACCATGTCTCAGCCTTGAACAACTCATGGGCTTTTTATAATGTTGAGCTTGGTGCCTTGTGAGACCGAAAGTATCTCGAGAGGCAAGGAAACACTGCCAGGATGTGAGGCTTTGTACCCACCCTTCTCCCGCTGTCACAGCCCTGCAGCTCATCAGTCACCCTACAACCCTGACCCACCAAACCAGTGTGCCTCTGCCCCAGGCCTGAGCCCAGGCTATTTCCAGGGATGCACCAGCTCCCTTCCCAGTGTTGCTTTTGGTCCTGCCACTGCTTTTCACCTTGAGCACTGGGGACAGTCAGAGCCAAGGGCTGTAACAGGAACTCAGGACACTGCTCGGGTGACCAATGTTGTTGGCTGCTTTTTAACATAACAATCTAGTGAGCCGGCCCACTAAATAAACACAGCTGACCGGCTGTTTTTGCACGGGGACTGGCACTTACCCACGGCCCCCTTCTCCCTTGCTGCCAGCTGAGCTCTCTCTCCAGTGGCTCTGCTGCTCCAACCCTGCTCCCTCCGGGCCAGGGACCAGAGCCCAGCTGATTATCCAGAGGCCCATCAAAAATAAACAGAAAGCTCTTAAGCTTGTCTCCCTGTACACCCAGATTACAAATTCCAGCCACTTCATATGATGTCGTTCCAATGCATTTCCAGTGGATTTTCAGCACTCCGGTTGTTTTTAGAACTGGTTAAATCCCCTCAAACCCCATGATGTTCTCTCTCCACACTTGGCTGCAGCACATGCAGGCCAGGCCAAGATGAAGGGGCAGGTGGGGCAACATCCTGGCTCTCACTGAACAGTTGCTGGCATCAACCCTCCCACTCAGCCTCTTCCTTGCAGGCAGAAAGTCCATCAGGCTTGGGGACCAGCGTGGGGACCAACTCGCTGGGGACCTGACAAATCACCATAGCCAGGAGGTGCAGGGTTACCCTCAGGCAGGGAGCATAACCCTTCCCCTTGTGTCTATGCAGGGATGACACCAGCATGAAGGAGAAGAAAAAGGGAGGAGTGATGATAGAGTTTTCCCCAGGTTTTCAAACCCCACACTGCTCCCAGCCACACAACCAGAGCAGAGGCTGTGGAAGCAGCACAGAGCCAATGCAGCAGCTCAAGGCATGAGTGGGTGACCTCCACTCCTCCAGAACCCCCAGGTTTCACTGGGTTTTGGGTTGAGGACATGGACCTTCCCCTCTCCAGCACAAAGCACAGGAGGATCTCCAGGAAGCAGAATTGACAGCGGCTATCTAGGGGTCAGCCCTGGTAGGCAGGAACAGACCGGAGAACCAACAACTCTCCTGGAAAACCTTATCTGCTGCTTTTCTTCGAAACACATCCATCAGCCAAGCACTGCCCTGGGGGCCCAGATGACGCATCTTGTTAATGAAACGATCTCTACTTCCAACAAAAAGCCATTCAAACAAAGGAGGATTAACATGCAGGAAGGCACGGGACAGAGGATAATAACGCTAATGACTTACCCTGTGCGGGTACTCTGCACACTGACCCTGTGAAAGAAGGGGATTAAAAAGGAAGGAGTTTAAACCACAAACAGAGGCGACCAAAATAGGCACGCAGGGTCAGATCCGGAAGGTGTAAATCATTGTGACTGTATCAAACTCAATGCAGTTACGCCAGTTTGCACCCGATAAGCGCCCTGCATCCCGTCCGGATCCCCTGAGCCCTCTGCTCTTGGTACTCCTCGTTCACAGTAAGATCAAGCAGCACTAAGTCCCTTCCTCTCTTTTAATTTTTAACAAGACCCCCACTGAAATTACCTTCTCTCCTTTTTGTCCTGGGAGACCCTATAAAAGAAAAGTGATCAAAAAAAGCCTCAGTAAATGAAGGAGTTCAGTGAATGCAAGGGGAAAGGGATTAGGGGGAGAGATGGGATAGGGATGAGATACTTACGGGTTCTCCCCTGGGACCTGCAGCACCCTTTAAAGAAACACAGAATTTTACATGGGATGGTTTTCCATTTACAGTGACAAAAAAGACAGCATATGGAATAGGTGAAAAACTGAGTCTTTAAAAACAATAGTGAAGAAAATTCCCAAGAGAGATCCGTGTTCCCTTTGTTACTCTGGGGGAGTGAAAATGCACACATGCTCTGGCTGCACCATGGTGGAGCGGGAGGAGAAATATTAAAAGGAGAGGGGGAAAATCATCAGGAAAACACACTCCTATTTTTTCCCAGGACCTCAGCTGACAGTGCGTCTCCTCGGCCCACGACACACTGGGATGGAACCAGAAGCAGCCAGGACTGAAGCCTGAGCTGGGATTGCACAACAGGGGAGTGGGGAGGGGGATTGTCAACATGTGCTTGCCAGAGGGCTATACTGACACTCAGGCTCAAAAAACAGAATTACAGAATCAGCAGAAGAAAACATTCAACACTTTAGTGAGCGAAGGTGACTCTCTCTTGACATACTCATATTTGGGATTTCATCATCAGAGATGTCAAGAGGAATGAGACAGCATTTGGGCTTCCATAAAGTGCAGTCTAAGTCTATCATTTTCAACCAAAAGCATTTTAGTATGATGCACATATGAAACAGAGCTTCAAGGGGGTGGGGGCGGGGAGCCACATTTAATACAAAAAATATGCTTTTTTTGGTAGTTCTTAGATAAGTTGAAAGCTGCCAGATTGGTTTTCAGAACTCTTTCCATCAACTTTTACTTGTCCTATGAGGCCAACCACTAAAAATGTCAGCTCCCAGAATATATTTAAAGAACATAATTGCTAACTGCAAGGAAAACACGTCCCATGCGTAACTAGAGAGTTGCTGTTGTGACATGACGAATGTGATAGCCATAATGCAAAAATTACAGACATGCATCCCAGCACTGCTATTATGAAGTTACAGAATTAGCGATGCAGCTAGTGCATCAGCTGAAGTAAGATTGCTACCCTACCCATGAGCTTGTTTCCAGCTGAGGCACAACATCATTTCAAACCAACCCATCACCCGCAGACAAACATATGTATTTTTACCATCTCTCCCTTCTGTCCAGGATGGCCCTGCCAAAGAAAGGGAACATACATCAGCTTTGGCCACTGCAGACTCTAGATGATGTTGATTTAACAGCCTCTGCTGAGTGAAGTCTGTGTCCCCAGAGCAGTACAAGAAAGGTGCTGCTGAATCTCTCTTTGGGGTGAAGTTCCTTATGGCAAAAACAGGATCCTGCTGCAGGAAATTAGAAGCCAGAGGCATGTGCTACCAGCTCCTTCTTCATTACAGCATTGGAGGAGTGTGGTGGGGAACCTGGCTACATGGCTGCTACATGGAGCTGTGGTTTCATGTCCACTGGGTTCATGGAGAAGTAGCTCATTTGTGCCCAACTCTCTGAAGGATGGGGAGAACTTGGGTTTCTACTGCAAATCTCTAAGGACAGTATGGAGGTCTCATAGAAGTCTTTAGTCCTTCCCTCCTCCACTGCAGCTCTTTCTGGCACAGCAGCAAAGAGAAGGAAGCTATTGGCTAAGGCAGAGGGCTGATACCTTGGGGATCTGCTCTGCCTGTCTGATTCTGGGTGGGAGTGCCTGCTAAGGTTTTCCCTGCAGCAGTCAGGCTGCTGCATTTGTGAACTGCTATTTTATAGATTTACCTAGAAAGGAATAGGCCATGCTCTGCCTTCCTTAATCTCCTGACTCCTGCATCTCCCCCAAGGCATCTGTGGCATCCTCCTGCCTGCCAACCTTCTAATTTTCTTTTAATCCATGCATGTGCATGGCATTGCAAAATAATCCCCTTAAAACATACGGTGTAAGACAGGCTGGCAGCACAGTGGGACCTAGCAGGAGGCAGGGCGGGAAGCCTGCAGAGAAGTTCTTTGCTTACCGGTTTGCCGTCCAAGCCAATAGGGCCCTGAAATAAAAGATGAAAAATTATGAGAAATGCTTTCCCCAGGGTGTCTGTCCATCTGCCCCAGGAAGCACTATGTGCCATGAGACTGCATGGGGCGAGGTGACATCAGGTGACTCCCTGCCCTCCTGTCAAGTCCTGGCAGTCCCTGGCCCATTGAGTACCACCCCAGATGTCAAACCGCTTCAGCAGGGACCTGCTCACTGTCAGCACTTTCAGCAGCAATGCTGGACACAGGAATAGAAGCAAGGAGGGATTCATAGGCAATTTGCAAAAAAAAAAAAAAA
>VYZR01388327.1:0-12199 GCA_013400675.1 Oxylabes madagascariensis
GGGGGGGGCACGGGACCGGCACGGGGCATGAGCGCAGAGGTGACGGCAGGAGGTGGCAGGAGGTGCCGAGGCGACAGAGCAGGGCAGCGTGAGTCATTGAGCTAAAGTCACCTTCCCCGCGGTGTGGAGGGGGGCATTTGCTGCAATCACGGTGAAAGGGGGGAGTAATATGGGGACAGGCACCTGGCTGGGGAGATGCTCCCTTTGACATTACCTGCATCCCTCACCTGACCTGGGCAGGATGCTGGCGTGCCCAGGGCAAGGGTCCCCCAGCTCTCCCTGCCCCAGGGCCTCAGCCTTGGAGGCCCAGGCTCACCAAAAGCAGCAGTTTTGTCCCTACATTTGCATTAATTCCATGTCCAGTTTCACCTGCTCATGTCTGGCAGGCTGCAGTATGTAGTCCCCCCCATGCTGGCCGAGCTCCCGGGGGCTTCCCAGCCATAAACCATCCATGCCACAGCACCCACATTCCTGTATCCCATTGTGCTGCCAGGGATAGGAATGGACCTTGGTGGGAGCACAAATCATGAGGGTGTCCTTCACCTGGCTCCTGCGTGCATCCTGCACAAGAAAACACTTTTCTTCCCTCCCAGGCCACTGCTAAAACTCTTGCAGTTGCAGACTCGCAGCTGAGTTGTGCCATGAGGAAGCTGGAGGTGCAGGAGCAGTCTCAGGGAAGCACCAAGCTGCTGACACAGAGGGGATTGGACTTTTGGTGGTGCCTTTGGCTCAGAGAGCTCAGAGGGATGAATTGGCCCCAAAGGCTGGGACACTTTGGCTGCTCAGGGTGCAGAGCCCTGACCCGTGTGCCTGTGGTCCAGCTGTGCTTGCCAGCAAAGTCCCTCTAACACTGCCAGAGATTTGTCAGCCACTGCACTTGGTCCCCACAGCATTGCTGAAGGGCAACAGAGAAGAGGCATCAAGTTGTGCTGAAAATTGCAGAGATCTGAGCTCCTGGCACCAGGAGCATACAGAATCAGCCAGTCCTGAACCACTCAGGAGTCTTGTGGCAGTGCAAGCAGGGAGCTGCATGACTGCGCTGGGACACGGGGGTCCCGCTGACCCCCTGCAGGCATTCCTCAGCTTCCCTCGGCTTTGTTTTGCTGCCGCTATCGAGGTGACGTTGAGCTGGCCTGAGCGGGCAGGACCGTGCCCGGCCGGTGGGTGCTGCTGACCCCGCGGTGCTGCAGGCAGCTACCCACGGCCGGGTGAGGCCGCGGGAAATGCAGAACAAACACTTGCAGCACCCGGGAGAAGCCGGGGGGTCACAGGGGCTTGGGGGGCTCAGCCGGGTCCTGGTTGTAGGGCTCAGCAGGGTCCTGCTCCAGGTTCAGGTCGGTGCTGCGGGTTCAGGAGAGAACGCTTCCCTCCTGACTTCTCAAAAATAAACCCGGTTTTACTGAGGCTGCCCGGGCTCCGGCTCCAGCGCGGCTGTGTCCAAAGGAGAAGCGCTCCTACAGCGCTCAGGAGGAGGGCGATGGGGATCTGTGCCGGGGGCTGCAGCCCGGCCGGGAGCTGCGGTGGGCGGGTGGGCGGCTCCACGGGGATGGACTCGGCTGCCGCAGCTGCTGCCATTGGGCTGCGTGGGCTGCAGGGGCTGCGCCGGGATGCAGGCACGCCGGGCCGGGATGCCGGAGGGATGCAGGATGCGGGAGGGATGCAGGATGCTGGCACACTGTGCTGGGATGCAGGAGGAATGCGGGATGCGGGATGCATGATGCTGGCACACCATGCTGGAATGCAGGAGGGATCTAGGATGCAAGCATGCCCTGCTGGGATGCAGGCAGGATGCGATATGCAGGCACACCGTTCCGGGATGCAGGATGCAGGCACACTGTGCCAGAATGCGGGAGGGGTGCAGGATGCAGGCATGCTGTGCCAGGATGCAGGTGAGATGCGTGCCAGGACATGAGCACACTGTGTAAGGCCATGCTCCCGCTGAGCCCAGGGCAGCCGGGAGGGAGCCTGGAGATGTCTCAGTCCCCATCTGGGAAACAGAGCAGCTTGTGATCTGCAGTGTAAAGATGGCATCTCATTGGCCTAAAGAAAGATGGGATAAATTTAAATCCCAGCCCCAGTTCTGTAGGGAAGTGTTATTGTTTTCTGTGATACTGGAAACTGCTGACAGTGTTGCAGGAGCACAGCTCCCAGGGAGTCATGCTGGGTGCCCCTGCCATGGGGACAGGGACAAGGAGGGTCAGGGGTGCCTGGGGGTGAGCTCTCCTTTCCCTCAGAGCTTCCTCACCCCTGTGCACACCGTTATATGAGGGCTGCAGGAAAAGCCAGACTGTTTTCCTCCCCTTAGCTTGTCCCTTTCAGAGTGACCCTCGGGGACAGCTTCAGGGTTTTCAGAATGTTTCGTTTTTCAGGCCCATGTTTCCTCACCATTTCCTGAGATCTCAGGGCCCCCAGAAGTTTGGAGAGAGCAGCCAAGCTGGGAAGTCAGAGGAACAGAGCTGGGACGAGATAGTTGTGGGATCAGTGGGTCAGGGTGTGAGTCCCAGGGTCTGAGGCTGGCAGAGCTGGCGTGCCCACACTGCCGCCAATGCCGCACACCCATCCGGCTTGAGGTCTCCTGCAACAGGAAGCACCGTCATGTGTGCGCCCCAAAAACAACTCATTTCTTCCTCTTTTCCTCTTCCCCTGTGGCAGGGGTGAGGCGGCGAGTGGCTCCGGGGAGCCCAGGCTGGCTCCATGTATCCCGAATCCACCACTGACTCCCCAGCGCGACTCTCGCTGCGGCAGACAGGCTCCCCAGGGATGATTTACAGGTAAGGGTGCAGGGCAGTGCTGGGGGGATTCTGCAGGGCTTCAAACCCAAGCCTGTGGCAACCCAGAACCACCACGCTCCCTGAAACTGCCCTGACATTCTTAAACTGCCCCGGCACGCTTCATGCAAAAGCTTCCAGCACAAAATCCCCACACAGTAGCGGCAGCAGCAGCATTTCAGGGCGCTGGTGCCTGTTTATGGGCATAGGGGGCCCTTTCAGGGTTATGCCAGTGCCTGCTGCAGTGTCCACTGTGATTTGACATGGCTGGGTGCCGCTGACCCATCCCACAGCCACTGACTCTGCCACTCACTCCCACTCCTCCTTTCTAACGGGGTTTGTGGCATCTTTCTTCTCTCTCCCCTTTGCTGTCGGAAGCGCGAGATACGGGAGCCCCAAGCGCCAGCTCCAGTTCTACAGGTAACCAGGCCCTTCCCCCTCCCCAAAATCCCCCCACCGAGTGGCTGTGGCCCCTGCCCATGCCCAGATAATGCCAGCATAACACTGCCCTGCCCGGTGTGCCAGGGTCCCTCTGTGTGGGGTGGGCATCCCAGGTGTGGCATCGCCTCATCACCTGCTCACAGGTTCGGCAGCGCGGTGTGGGGACCCTGGGGTGTGGCTGGGTGGGGGGGACCATCCTCACGGCCTGTCCAAGCAGCAGAGTGTGGCCACATGGCTGTGGGGGGCAGCCACTGTGGGGTGTGGGGCTCAGCTCAGCTCGTGGGGAGCGTCCCGTGCCAATGCTGTGCCTGGAGAAGCCCCTGGCTTTTCCCAAGAGCAGCTCTGGGAAACCAGCCAGTTGCTCCGCGGCTCCTGCTATTAGGAGCAGTCTCATTAAGTGGTACAGGAGGCAACAATCGCCCCCATCACCCTTTTACCGTCTGAAGTGAGGGCGGCACTTCCCCACACACTCTGCCAGCAGCTGCTTCAGTGCTCCCAAGGCTGCAGCAGCCCGGTGGTGTGGGACTGCGTCTGGCCTGGCTGCTGTGGGGTGGGGGACCGGGGCTGCCCCTCGATGGAACCGTGACCCCCCCAGTCCATCCCACACATGACAGGAGGAGGCTGGCTGGCAATGGGATGGTTCAGTGGCACTGACAATGTCCATCCCAGTGCTGCCACCAGCACTGGTGAGCCCCAGCTATGGGCGAGTTTTGGCTGCGAAACTGGCCTGGACCACCGGACACATCTGGTGCAAAAGGCTCCCGAGGCTAACAGGCAGGAGCTTGTTCGTGGGCTGCCTTCAGGCAGCAGCCACCTGTGTTCATCACCCGGTTCCGTTTCGGGGCTCCCTCCAGGGGGAGGCTGCCTTTCAGTCCTGCTGCAGCCCAGCCCTGACTCCACTGCCGCGGGGACCACAGGAGGGCTGTGTCTGTCGCAGGGCATCATCTCTGCTCCCTGATGGCCCCAGTGTCCAGCTGTCCCCGCCGCCGCCGCCCTGTGTGCTGGTGACGGGGGACCTGTCACCGCAGGGCGAGGGGCGGCGGTGCCAGCGTTGATAAAGCAGCGGCACATCCCCGGGCTTTTAGTGAGGCGCCATGAATAATTTAACTCCCCTTCGCAAGGAAGAAAATCCCCTAATAGGGCTAATGGAGCGCGGCGAGAAGCCGGGCGCTTGGGGCCCGGCGCAGCCGCCAAGTGCTTTGGACGCCAAGCTCCGACACTCCCCTAATGCAAAACAACGCAGCCACCGAGGCTCTTATATCTGCCCCGGGGCAGCCCAGACGCCCAGAGCTGCGCTGCTGCTGAGCGGCTTCCCCGGCGCGGTGAGTCGGGGCCGGCAGCGCGGGCGGCGAGCGGGGCTGGGCACGGTGGGCGATGAGCGGGAACGGGCACCGCCGTGGGGAAGATTTTCCGTGCAGGGTGACTTGGGTTTTGATGGCTTAGAGTGGTTTTCTTTCGGAGTTTGGGGTCTTTCTGGCTTTAGGCAGGCTGGTGGCTGCTAATTTCCCAGCTTGGCGAGCCAGGCTGGCCAGACATCACTCCCGGCAGCTGCCTTGCCTTGTCGCCCACTTGTTGTGCCCCTGATGTCGCTAGCAGTGCTGTTATCCCACAGAGCCTGTGCTCTGTCCCCATCCCTGCTCCTTCCTCGCAAAACAGCCTCTCCCGCTTGGGCACGGCACAGCTTATCCTTGGCAGATCCTGCAGCCCTGCTGCCACTCATCCCAGGAGCACTGGGATTTCTGCTATCAAATGGCCATGGATGCACCCACCACCTCCGCGCTCTCTCGGCCGTCCCGTTCTGTTCTGCCAAAAACCAGGGAAGTGTCAAGATAGGGCAGATGGTGGATTCCCACCTCATTCGTCATAGCAGCCTGGATCAAACCCCCAGCTCTGTTTGCTGCAGCCATTTCGCTGCTGTAGAGCACCAGTGCAGCCAGCTCAGGTTTCTCCTTGCTTCTGTCAGGTGAGGGGATCCTACCAGGGCAAGGAGATCCCACTGGGAACAAGGAGATCCCACCAGGTGCCTGTACCCAGCAGGACCCACCAGTACTGCCCTAATTAAAGCTACCAGCCATGGAGAAGGGCCGGTGCTGGAGGCACCAGGTCCAGTCTCCAGCTTTGAGGTGTGGCAGGAAGAGGCTGATGACCAGGATTTGGTTCGGCTTTGCCACAACAGACAGAAAGATTTCCTTTCCATGTCTCCAAGCTTTCCCAAGGCCTTGCTACAGAGCAGGGGGAGCACAGAGTGGTCTCTGGCAGCACTGGATGTCAAAGGAGACCCCCAGAGTTTTGGTCATACCTGTCCAGCTGCTACTCCATATCCTCTGGGTTTCCTTCTCCTTTCCTCTGGAGGTCGCACCTCAATGGCAGAGAGCACTTCACTTTTGGCTCCTGCAGCTGTCAATTTGAGCTTCTCGGGGAAAGAAAAAACCACCACTGGGAGCCTGGCTGGAGCCTGATGCCGGTGTAGATCTGTCACAGTGCATCCCCAGCGGTCACTCTGGCACCAACACCACAGTTTTGGCCTCAGCCCCTGAAAACAAGGGAAGTTGCAGAGAGAGACACAGGAATCGACACCGGTGCCACTGCCAGTGAGGTCCCAGCCACAGAGACAGCAAGGACTCGGGTGTGCGAGGAGCCCACCCTGCGGCAGGCTATTTTCGGCAGCCACACCGGCTGGGAGGTCGCTGCCGCGGCGGTGGGGAAGGTGTTGGCTGGTGGCGCACATTGCGGCAGCGTGACGCAGGCACAGTGAGCACCCAGTGCCCACAGACCCTCTGCCAATGTCCACCCTTCCCAGGGAGCCCTTTCCTATCCTGATTTTCCCTGCCCGCTGGCACACAGTGCCAGATTCTCACCAGCAGTACTTGTGCCACTGCTCACCATGCCTCTGCCAGCTCCTGGGACCTGCTGTGTCCCTTGCAGGGATGCAAACCTGTGCAGCCCAGACAGTGCAAGCTGGGAGCCAGCACCACTGGGCCACAGGCCACACTGCTGCATCGTGGCTTGGGGCAGCTGTGGCAGGCACCACTGCAACCTCAGCCACAGACTGTGCCGCATCCCTGTCCTGCTGCTTCTCCTGTTGTGCTTCAGCTCCCACGCCAAGGCTTCGCTCCACTGAAGAGACTAGCTTTGCTAAGGTCCCCCACATGTCCTGGCAAGGGCAGGTGCCACTCTGGCCCGGCAATGAATGGCGAGGGAGCCCATGTTGTGCTTTCCCAGCTCTCTCCGTAGCACCACAAGGTGTTTGGCGGCGCGGCCGGCCGGCAGAGCCCACGCTCGGGCGGCAGGATGCTCTCCATGACCTACAGTGAGAGCCTGCGCAGCGTGGCTATCCGGCCCAGCCCCGAGTGGGGGCTGCCCCCGGCCCCCCGGGCGGCCGACGGGCTGGAGCTGCGGCGGCTGCGGGACGTGCGGGCGGCGGCGCGGGTGAAGACTCTGGAGGAGTTCCTGCGGATGCACGGGCTCTCCCTGGCCGACAGCACCGCCCGCGCCACTGGCATGAAGTACAGGTAAGGCGGCGCCGCGAGGGCCGAGGTGAAGGGGTGACACAGGGGACGCTGCTTGGTGCTGCTGGTTTGACACCTCGTCAGGAGAACGGCTCTCACCTAAGCTCACCTCGGCTCCCCTGTGCTGTGCCGAGGCTGGGAGGAGCCATGCCCTTGGCACGGCCTGCGCCGGAGAGGCAACAGCCGATCAGCGCCGTTAGCACTTTCCTACTTGGCGATCTTTGAGCTTCTCACTTGACATTCCCGTTTGCTGTTTGGGCATTTGCAGATGCAAACACCCTCTGAGCTTTAAAGATTAGGCACCTGGAGCAAACAGCCACCAAAGTGCTGTTTCTGCCTCAGAGGTGTAAATCTCTATCTGATGTGGGTACATCTCTGCCTAACTGGGGGGGTATATCTTTGCCTGGACAGGGGTTCATCTCCACCTGATGGGTGTAAATCTTCATGTGACAGGGATACACCCATCTGCCTGATGGGTGTGCGCCTCCTCCTGACTGATGGGTGTGCATCACAGAGCGGGTGCATCATTAATTTTGCATATGGGTCCTGGTGCAAGGTGTATCAGGATTTCAGCCAATGTCCTTGTCAGGAGGACACTCCGGGCAGCTGGAGACATGGCCACAGCCCCTCAGAGGGATGGAGCTGCTCTGCCCAGTGCATCCCTCCCCATTCTCCCCTGGCATTGCGGGTGGGGCAATGTGGTGCAGGGCCCAGCACGCCCAGTAACCCAGGTTAGGCTTTGGGGGGCACCAGGGCTGAGGACAGTGGCTGTTCTCCAGTGACAATACAGGAGTGCTCCTTGTCCCCCACTGCAGCGAAGCCCCCGGGAGCTGGCAGCTCTGCCGGCTCCTGCCGTGCTGCACTGTGCCATGCCGTGCGGCGCCGCGGGTCAGGTTCCCCTCCGCTCACAATGACCGCGATAACATTTACACAGTGGCAAGAGCCCATCTAATATTCATGGAGACATTATTTATTGATGGGAGCAGCTGGCTCAGACACCCCAAAGGTGCTCCTTCTTTGGGCATGTCCCCGCTGCCACCAAAATTTGTGGGGTTTCTCATCCTCTGGGGGCTGACAACTGCTGCCAGGTCACCCCCGCACTGGAGCCGGCGCTGGCATTGGTGCTGGCACTGGTGCTGGCAGGATTACCAGCTAAGGAGCTTTGCAAGAGAGGAAGCGGAGGAGATTACAAGATTTTTCATTAGGTTTGGGGCAAATGTGCATAATTTCCTGCAAGCCCGGTCGCTGCATTTTGCTCCATCCTGAGGGGCACGGCAGGTGCTGGCAGCCGGCACCCGGCTGCAGGACGGTGCTGTAGCGTGTTGACTTGTGTCCCTGCTTCGGCGGGAGGTGCTAGGCTGGAATTCACCTCATTCGACTTCGCTTGCGCTGGGAAAAATAGGGGGAATGTGGTGGTGGTGCTCTGGCCCCGCGGGCGACAACTTCGGCAAACAGCTGGGCTCTGCCGCGGGAGAGCCATCGGCATCGCCGCCACCCGCGCTGCCGCCCAGCCGTGGGGTGGGCGATGCCAGAGGGTTTGGTTTCGGACTCGTGCAGGGGAATCTGCTGCTGTGCGCGGCCGGAGGGAGGCAAGGAAGCCCCTCTTCACCCCGCAGGCTCAGCCCTCGCCGTGCCCCAAACCGGCGGGGGGATGGCGGGGGATGCCCAGCGGGGCGCGGGGGAGTCCTGCCCCGCCGCGGCCGCTCCGGAGGGTACCGGCAGCGTCTCTGCCCCCACCTGCCCGTGTGCCGCTCGCTGGTTTCCTGAGCTCATCAAATATTGAGGGCAGGAGGGCTGACGGGAGCGCTCGGCGCCCGCCGCCCCGCAGCCCCCCGCCGTCACGTTGGCGGCGCGCGGGAGGAGCTCCCCGCCTCGCCCGGGGCGCCGGCTAAATTTAGGCAGCTGGCGCTGCTGCCCGCCGGAGCAGCATGCAGGTCTCCTTTGTGTGCTCCGAGCACAGCATCAAGAGCCGGAGCGCCGAGGACCGGCTGAACAGACAGAATGCCGGCAGCCCCAGCCTCGGCACCCGCGGCAAGTTCCGCGCCGTGGCCATGGTGGCCCGCAGCCTGGGGCAGCTCTCGGTGCAGAATGCCCCTTCCTCCAGCGACTCCAGCGTCAAGCAGCCGGGGATGAAATACCGGTAGGAAACGGGCGCTCCCGGGGCTTTCCCTGTTCCTCACTGCGGTCGGGGCGGCGAGGGGGCACCGGGGGCCGGGGGCGCTGCGCTCCCCGAATCTCCGGCTCGCGTCCGGCTCTGTCGGTTTCTCGTCGCTAAAAGTGCTGACCGTGCGCCTCCGTGCGCTTCCTCGCTGTTTGCTCCGGTCCCCTCAGGGCAGCTTTGATCCAGCCGCACGTAAAATGTTCGGGATGGGGGAGAGAAGGGACCCTAAAATTCAGGGTAGGATTAGTAGCATCCTCAGTGTCTGCCAAGCCGGGCTTGGCTGCCGAGCCGGGGGGGTCTGGGAGTCACGGTAGCGTTAATCCGGGCTGCCATGGCATCCTTTCGGTGCTGCCGGAGACTCAATGCCCTGCGAAGCGAGTGCAGAGCCATAAGCGGCTCCGGCTGCCCATGGTGGTTCTGGAAACGGGGTGGTGTGTGCATGTGCGGCCCCCCCGGCCAGCACCCACAGGGCTCACACACCCCATGTCCTGGCTCTGGGGCAGAGCACTGAGGGCTTCCCCCATTGAGGCTGAGTGTGCCCCCAGGCATGCACCGGATGAGCAGGGACCCCAGGTCAGGGTAGGGCCCCCCCCAGATGAGGCTGCACGCCATGGTCCAGCTGCCAGCGGCCGCGTGCCTCCGCTGCAGCCCAGATTGTGCCAGCATTAGGCAACAAAGTGTGTCAGGCCAGCAGAGCGCTGGGGTGAGCCTGGCCATCACCCACCAGCGTGGTCCAAATCAGCCAAGTCCCCTTACCCGGGCACTGGGGAGGGGGCCGGTCCAGTTCTGTCCAGCTTCTCGAGCACCAAACCCTCGCAGTGGTAACAGCAGTACCGGGGCAATGTGCGGTGGCATCCTCAGGGCTCAGTACTCCTGCCCCACAGTCATGTCCTCAGCCAGAGGAGGAGCATGCCAGCGACACCCTCTCCCAGGCTGTGGGTGATCAGCTCAGGATCTCTCTTTATCACCAGGGGACCCACTGGTGGCTGCTGGAGGGACAGTGGCACAGGGGGATGCTCCAAGCAAGTGGATGGGACAGGAAGGCCGTAGCACAGTGTGAGGGAATGTTTGGCCTTCCCAAGGTCTGCCAGTATCTTTATTGGGCAGCCTGTCAACACACTCTTGGCTGGGAAGCCGAAAGCAGCCATGGCCACCTGCCCAGAGGAACCCCAGCAATGCTCTTGGAACGTCCAGGATGAGGCAGGTGCTCTCCACTCCACATGGCAACCCCTCATCACGGGGGCTTGAGCCACCACTGGCCCACGGCCACGACCTCTCCCCACCGCAAAATGCTCTAAAAACACCTCAGGACAGGGGGAGTGCTGGTGCCTCCAGACGCTGGGCAATAGCATGGCAGCACAGAGGGATGCTGCCCTGACTCGGTGCAGCCCACGGTCGCCCGTGGCCAGGCCGCAGCCGCTCCCTGCCCGGCTGCCGGTGCCCGTGTCGGCGGTGCCGGCGGTGGCGGTGCCTCCGGTTGCTATGCGACACCCGCGCGGGCGAGCTGCGGCGGCTCACCTACACTTTATTTATTTTAACGCTCATTTCTTGAGCCTTTGTCATTTTTAACAAGTAACTGGCTCTCCATCACCACGGCGAAGGCGTCTGCCAGCCTGGCCCCCTTCCCGAAAGCTGTTCTCCAGTTCTTTGCGCCGGTCAGATTTTCTGGGGTGCTCCATTTCTCCAGGATGTTGCTCCACTCCTGAGCACCCTCACCTGGTGCAAGCCCTGTGCTTCTCTGTGTGATGCAGAGAACACACACAACTCATGCCATACATGGGATGCTTCAGTCCTGACCACCAGTATGTCAGCTTCTCTTCCTCCAGTCTCATTCCCCAGTGCCAGTGGCACTCTCAGGGCAGCCAGACACCCCAGCCTCATCACGGGGAGCTGCTTTAATGAGGTCACTGCTCTCCCAATAGCCCTGCCGGGCATGGCATCACTGCGCAGGTGCAGGCAGTGCCACTACCAAGCTGTGGGATGCCCAGCCTGGGATGGCTCATTAATCAGTTGAGAAGGGACTCTCATTGTTGAACCAGGTGAGGATGGGGTCCAGGGGCCACCACCACGCCTCCCAGACCTCATGCCAGGTGTGTTTGGCGGCATGCAGGATGCATGAGACAGTGTTTTGGGGCTTTCTGGCACCTTTCCTAATGGTCTCTGTCTTCCAGGAACCTCGGGAAGTCTGGCCTGCGTGTGTCCTGCCTGGGTCTGGGTAAGTGCCAGGGTTTGCCACAGCCCCTCGGCATCCCCTCAGTTCTGCAGCAGCTGCCGGCACTCCCCGGCCAGGGCAGCGCTCGCTTGCCCCGGCAATGTTTGCAAAGGGAATGAAAGGGTTTCCCTCAGCCCTGCGGCTGTTTTGAGTCACGGCCCAGAAATTGTCAAATTATTTTCTCTTTTTCTGACACGATAGGAAGCGACTGGGCCATGCTGGGAGCACCACAGTGCACGCGGCAGGGCCAGCTGTGGCCACCACGTGCCGGGGCTGTGCTGAGGGGAGCCAGGGTGGGCGGCTGGGGGCTTGAGGTGGCAGCGCTCGTTCCTCACCACAATCACCGTGCACACACCTCTCTTTCCCCTCTGCAGGAACATGGGTGACTTTCGGAGGGCAGATCACAGATGAGGTAAGGCTGCGCCCCTTCACCCCATCCCTCCCCAGCCTTTCCTCGGTGAGAGGGGAGGGGATGGGGCCAGCACAGCCGTGGCTGTGGCCTGGGTGCATGCGACACGCCGGAGCTCCCCAGCGCTCTGCGCACGCGCCCGTGCGCCAGCTCTCGGCCACCCCCTTCACCGACCCCGCTCTCTCCTCGCAGATGGCGGAGCAGCTGATGACTTTAGCTTATGACAACGGCATTAATCTCTTCGACACGGCAGAAGTCTACGCTGCTGGCAAGTAGGTACCCTGCTTTGGCGGCGGCGCCACGGGGGTCTCACCCTACACCCCGACTCCCACCAAATCACGGTGGCACTGGGAATCTCCCAGGTTTGCCAGCTGCAAAGAAGCTTCCAGGATGGGGCTCTGAGCCTTTGCTCATGGGGGGAGTTGTGGTTCTAGCAGTCCCATGCTTCCCGTGGTGGCCTGTATCATGCAGGTGCAGCCGTGCACCCTCCCAGCACAGCTGTACCCAGAGCATGCTGGCCCAGGGCATTGGCATGTGCCTATGCATTCACTTAAAATTAGCAAGCTCATGCACTGGGGGAAGCTCGGCTCTGGGCGCTGCAGCCAAGGGGCTACAGTGTCCCCACAGCCACTGCATTTGCCTCTTATTCTCACGGAGTCTGGGGCCATCCCTGCTGGCTGCCACCACTCCCCATGGCTG
>VYZR01388328.1:0-11972 GCA_013400675.1 Oxylabes madagascariensis
GTCTCTTCCAACCTGGTGATTCCTCCTGGAACACATTCCCAGAGCATCTGTCTGGAAAAAGCTGAGATGATTTTGACTGGGCAGCTAAAAAGAAGCAAAAAGTTCCCTCACAAGGGGCAGCAGAGGCCAGTGATTTGGGTCAGGCTGGGACTGCCACCCTCTGCTTCTGACATCCCGACCATAAACCATCTCCCAGCACCGCTCTGGGGCTGCAGAAAGGAACTCACTGCTCCCCTTGCTCCAAGCATCAGCCACGTCCCAACTGGCAGGACCTGCCTGAGTGTAAATCAGAGGCATGAGACATGCTGAGGGTCCTGTCAGGGCAGCCTTTCAGGGCACTCAGTGCAATCACTGCTGCAGCAAAGCCTGCAGTTCGGGGCACCTTGATGTCTCCTGCAAGTTGGTCTTGATTGTGCCAAACTGCTCCCATAAAAGCAAAGGCTCTAAGTGACCTAAGTGCTAAACCAAAATGCTCTGCACATAAACTGCTTCAACACAGAGCTTTCTTCAGGCTGAAGAGTGTACTCTGGAAAAAAAATTGAAGACTGAAAACTTAAGAAGTCTGACCTTGTTTATTTTTACCTGCTTCTTAAATTAGGAGAGAAACAGAAAAAAATATTGTATGGCTCCACACATACCACCCTCCAGTGCTTCAGTTTCTTATTCCCACCTACAAAGTGGGAACAATGACCTTATCTACTCCATAAAAAACTTCTCCAGCTTGTGCCGAGATTTCAGACACTCTCGCTTGGAAGGATAAATCCCGGCTTTCTGCATTGCTCTGCCACTTCACTGGTGTCAGCTGTCAATGAAAGCACCTTACAAGAGACACCCATGCCCACAAATCTCACCCAAATTTACACATCTTGCCAGAGCAGAAACTTCTTTCTGGCCAAGAGGTGATTTGCAGCCCTCTATATCTTCCCTGAACCTGGGGCAGAGGTGACAGATGAGTTTTCCAGCACTGCTATTGTGAGCCACATCTATGTATCCTGCTCCCGCAGCACTTGCACAGCACCTCTGATTTATAAACCCCAACAAAGGTTTCAGAGCTGCCTGTTTGCCGTAATTTAAAATCAAGCTGCTTTATGAACAGGCCTCTCCAAACCCAATTCTCTGCCTCAGTGGTGCAAAGGTCTTCAGCACAGCCGTGTCTGAGCCAAACTGCACCCACAGATCTCTGGGGTCATGAGCAGCTCACTTCCCTTTCCAGCTCCTCATCCTTCCCAGCTAACACCACAGGAGAAGCAGTTGCTTAGCTAACTTTTCCCAAACTTCAGCAGGGTGTTTGGTTTGCTGAGGTTTCAGTTTTCCACAGCTTCTCTAAGGGTCTGTGCAATCTCGGCTGTGTTTGCAATCTGAAACAGGCCTGGCTTTATCAGGATGTTCAGGGCACAGATAATTCAGTAGCAATTTTGTGTCAAAACGGCACCTTGGCTCCCAGGAGGGCCTCCAGGACAGCTATGCAAGCTGCAAAGGCTCCTCTTAAAGGATAAATAAAGTGGTTAATTAAGGTGTAATAAAGTGATTCATTAAGGACCAAATACATCCATGCACTGGTCAGTACCAGAACCTGAACATGGACACAGCTAATGGATAACACACCTGAGACATTCCAAGGCAGGGCTTGCACACTGCACAACAGGATATTTCACTGCTTTGCAGTCACCTGCCTTTATCCTGGTCCCAAGGACAAACAGCTTTATTGGATCTGGATCATTTTATCTTCCAGGAAAACTTTGTTCAAAGCTTTAGATGTTCAGCTTGTCTAAAACCAGAAAAGCTTTCCTGAGTTGAAAGACGCGGTTCATGTCTGGGCAGCGAGGTAAGACCCAAAGGGAAGGAAGAGAAAAAGAAGAGATGAACTCCTTGTCTTTCCTCTGCCTTTGTATCTCAGCCCTCAAAAACTCAGCAAAGAAAACAGAAGTGATGCAAGATGGAATTCCAGAAAGTCACAAGCGCCCAAAAGTCCAGCACGTGTTCCCTGGAAACCAACACCCAACACAAGGAGGATGGAGAAGTCAGTGTCACTCACTGCCAACTTACTGCTCCTGTGATGGAAAAACACACATAGAGGCCAGGGCCTCCGTAGAAATCACATATCAGGAAGGCAGTTCATCAAATATCAAAGGGGAAAGGAATACAATAAAGGTCTGGTAAGGAAGGACAGCAGTGGGGCGGGAACGAGCCAGCAGAGACACAACAGAAGGTCAGTTCCCCTCTCCACTCCAGCAGGGAAATTCCTGGCTCCCAGATCATCCTTTGTTCCCGTGCCCTAGAGGAACAAGGGCTAAAGCTCTTCTGCTGTACTCAGTAGAAAATCCTGCCTGCATCACACAGCAAGCTGGGAAATCTTCTGGGTTTGGGACAATCCAGATCTGTTGGGTACCAGTGAAACCAGACTCATGAGCACTACAAATCCAAAACAAGACCATGAAACAACCGAGGCCTCCAGACTTCAAACACAGGGCACGGCAAAAAAACCAACCCACCATCCAAGCAAGGAAACACATCAGACAAATTATACCATTTCTGCCATCTTTTCTGAATTTTGCCAGAGAAAAACACGAACATCCCCAGGCCCACAACAGCTTTTACTTCCCCCACTAGAAGCATCATTCACAAAAAAAAGAACCAAGTGGATGGTGCCTATATTTGCAAAACACTTTGGGAAAGAAGCAGTGACATGAAATTGTTGCTGAGATGGTGCTGGGAGCAGCACCAAACCCAAAGGACACAGGGCTAAAAAAGGAAGGAGAAAAAATAAACCCATCAAAACCAGGGAGCAGATCTGAAGGCGATGTGAAACGTCACAGTTCCCTCCACCTGCAAGGAACACTCAGCCACGGGCACAGGAGGCCCAGTGACAGTCCAAAAGCCTCTGCTACACACTGAAGGGACACTGATTTGGGGAAAAGACAATGCACCTAAGCTTTTATTGCTACAAAATAGTAACAAACCAAAAAAATCGCCATCTGTGGCCGAAGGACGCAGGGATTGAGGAAGCTGTTAGTCAAGCATATTGTTATAAAAACAAAGCCCAAAGCAGGCAAATCCCAGCCCTGACGCAGGCAGAGGCACACTCCACACAGCTCCTTACCCGACTGATCTGCAGCTTCTCAGCTCCAGGCTTGAAGAGGTTCCATCGACGGCCACCGTTCCTGCAGTTCCCGCGCACCTTCAGGGTCTTTGAAGCCTGCTCGTTCTCAGCTGCCAGGAGAAAATCCACGGGAACAAAAAAAAAAGGAATGACAAAAGATAAATGCTGTGCTTTAGCTCAGGCTGGGGGCGGAGGCTGTTCTTTTAAATGAAAGAAACAAAATTGTTTGCAAGAGACTCATTCAACCTCTCCTTTAGAAAAAGAGAGCACAGAGTATATTTAGGTGATTTATTCAGTGCTCTTGGGATACAAGAGAAATAGTGCAGCTTGGGTACTACAAAAAGGTGCACAAAAAGGTGACCAGGAGCCACATCCCGAGGTGAGGTCAGTCCAGCTGGGTGTGGAGCCAGGATGCTCTGCCAGGAGACCATCATCAACCTGCAGCAGCGTGCACAGGGCAGCAGCTCCCTGGGTGGCAACTCCTGCAGCAATCCCAGCTGTGGTCCACAGGATGCCAGGCCTTGGAAAAGAAACAGCTCCTCCAATTTACACTCAAAACAGAAACGGGTAAGTTCATAAAAGCTGGTTTTTAAGGAAACTGGGCTGGTTCTCACCCCCAGTGTTTCAGGCCAATCCCTCACAGATGCAGTTCTGCTCTAGCTTTGAGTGACCAAACACAAGACATACTACTCACACTAGACCCCAGCCTGGCCTTGCAGATGGCACAACCCAGACACAAAGCAGCTTGTGAAAAAGAGGCAAATGAGCTCCACTTTCCCAATCAACCAAAATTTTCAGCTCCACATCCTATCCTTCTCTTTTTGGGGTGAAGTTGCCATTCTGTTTGAGACTAGAGTTTTCCCCCCCGCATTTGGCAAGCTTAGATTTTAATCTCTTCTTTCATCACATTCTTCACATCCCCTGGCCTGGAGGGAAGGAAACAGAGCTGAGCACCACTGGTGCCCCCACAGCAGCTGCCAGCACAGGTACATGTGATCCAGGCAGTGCACATACGCGGTACATGCATCCCCACAAGTGTTTCCAGCACCTGGAGGCTCCTCATCCCAACCATGGAGCAAGGATCTACAGAAAACAGCCCCATTCTGGAATCCTTCTCTAAAAGATGCACAACGCTCTATTTCTATCTCCTGACGTACCTCTAACCAGGCAGAGGTTTCAGACTGAGTCAGCCCTGAGAGGTTTGAGATCAGAATAAATGGTTCCAGGCTTTGAGAGAGTGGAGAACCCCAAAGCAAACAGGTAGGGGCTCTGCCCTGCCCAGGCCAGAGCACAGCAGGGCTGGGATGCTGCTGCAGGCTGGCTGGGCAGCCATCCTGATTTTCTTCCAGCGTTGCTGGGAGAGAGATTGCACTGAGACCTATTTCCTCAATGCTGATGCAGGCAGCCTGCTGCTATTTTTAGCAGCCCACGTTTCACTTTGGAGACTCTTGGAGAGCCGGGCTGCAGCACGGTGCCGATGACAGCAGGAGGCTGCTCACGGCTCCGGAGGCGATGGATGGAGCAGCGCTGGGAGCGGCGTGCAAACAGGGAATGCTCACTCTGAGCGGGTGTGTGACCCCCCTGTGCTGGGAACCACTGCACCCCGGCAGCAAAGCCATCAATTAACAGCACAGGCAGCTAATTGGCCTTGTCCTCCTCAGTTCTTCTGAATCCTGATGTGCTGCCACCATCCATCAGCCGCCCGGATCCCCGGAGTGCTCCCGAGCAATGCCAGCACAATCTGGCAGCGCTTCTGTGCTCGCCCATCGCTAAATCACAGCATTCTTCATGCCAGCAGCGGCCCTTCAGGAAATAATTTCCTTTCTCTCATTATCAATCTTTTTAATTAGGAGGTTCAAAAAATGATGTCATCTATTCAGCCATCAGCCAATTTTACCTGCCAGCACGAGACCCTGCCAGCAAATACATTCCAAGGTGCTCTCTCTGGTGTCACTGGGAGCAGGACAAACAGAGAGGTCACCCCAGTCTTTGACTCATGAGATTCCCTCCTTCATCATGAAAAGTACCCAAGCACAGAGGAAAAAAACCCCTCACTTCTTGTGTTTCCAAACAAACATCAGACTTCAGTTGTGATCTCAGCATCTATCATCACTCACCACCTCTCCAAACGGTAAGTACTCAGTGAGTACTCACCACAGAGGATTCTTAGAGGACAGAAATTCAAGAGAAAACCACCAAATAAAAACTCACACAGCAGTTGCTGAACAGCTTTTACACCTCACGTGCCTACCCCTGTTCATCCTCTCGTAACCAGATTATGGGGACTGTGTTCAGAAACATTAAAGAGAGAAAACAGCCTTATTTCATAAACACACCGTACACAAGAAGATCCTATTAGCCAGCAAGAAACTCCTCAGCATGCGGCTCTCGGAGCTCCCTCACCTGGTGTCAGGGATGTAACCAGAACAGATGCAAACCACATTCCTGACTTTTCCACCCCAGCTGCCCTTGGCTGGCTCTGCAGCACGGGTGACACCCAAAAAAGCAAAGCTGGGAGAGAAGAGGCACTCACCACGTCTGCGGAGCAGGTGCTGCATGCGCCCTCCCAGCTGGTCCAGCCCCATGGGGGTGCTCTGCGAGAGGGGCTCGGAGCGGCAGCGCTCCACCAGCGCCTTGAAGGGCTCTGCTTGTGGGGACGGCTGCGGAGGATGAGACGTCGGCTGCCAAGAGAAGGGGCACAGAAGAATTTTACCAACAGCAGTCAAATCTCAGGCAAGGCAACCACAGGACGCACAATAATACACAGAATTTCCAAGACAGCGCAGCACAGCTCGCTGCAACCTGCACCCAGTGCATTTCTGACTGCAGGGTCACTACCTGCTGGCCCTGGTGTGCAGCCCCCAGTGCCCCTATTGCAGGGAGCTCAGACCTTGAACAGCTTTGAGCCCAACACTTCCAGTGGCACTGAGTGTCCCAGGAACTTCTGGGAGTCACCCTGATGGGAGACCCACTTGCTGCTCTGCATTTTGGGGGTGAGGCTGCTCTCCCCTTCCCAAGTGCCAGCACATGCAGGGAAGGAATTAGCTGGTGCTGAGGACCCCGAACTAGCAAGGGCTGGCTGCTTCCAAGGGGCAGCAAAGAGCAGCCAAACAGGTTGGCAGCTCACTGATGACAACAGCTAACCAGACATGTCCTTGCATCTACAGCCTACAAAATATTTACTTGAACAGAAAAGTTGTGATCAGTTGAAGTACCCATAAAATGGTCAAATACCTCCGTTATACATTAATGCCTGGTAACACTAATCCAAAGAATTGGCATTTATGGATAAGTGGAGAAAAATGTTGGTGTTTTCCTCACTTCAACTTTTATTATTCTATTCCAGGAGGAAAAGCTCCTGAAAATGACAACTGTACCGTGACATTTTGCAGAATGGAATGTTCTTTTTAAAACATCACAATTCAAACTCCTACTTTTCATTTTATTCTCTGTGACATGTGACACCATGGAAGTCTTGTGTATAATCGAGTCGAGAAATCAGAAGAAAAATCATTTGACAAAGGTCAGGGGAAGCAAACAGGAGGTGTTCCACTCTGGGAGGTTTCTAGGCTCAATCACAGACACATCTGTCACACTTCCAGGAACCTGCTAATAACTGGGTGCCTGGGATGGTTTGGTGGCTCCATCCTCAAGACTCCAACAGCTCATTTTCACTGATGTGCTGTTATTTTCATTTACAGATGAAGAACAAAGCAGACAGGCTGTAATTACCCCATAGGAAAGCTGTGGATGAATTAAGGCTCCATCTCCCAGCACCAGCATCATATCCAGTGAACCAGTACACTTCCCTTGGCTGGAAAACAGCTGGGAGGAGGTAAAATCCAAAGAAAACCTTCCATCCAGGGAATTTTGGACACAGAGTCCCTTTAGCATAAGGCCAGCAATGCCCAGAGGTTCCCCTTCCCATCCCTACTTTGATGCCCTGTTTTACCTTTTGAGGCTGGGAATGGGATAAAGGAAAGACACACCATGTGTTTAAAGAAAACACATGGAAATCTGAATTATCCATGTGTTCCATGGCTGGTTCTATATACATGCAAAGCCTATCAGCTTTGCAAACTCAACCTGCCTTTCCCTGACGATGTTAAAAATACGTTTCCCAAAAAACCCTACCCCACTATAGATAGCACTAAATATAGGCTTTAATTCAAGGATTTTGCTAGCACCTCCTGGTTATTATGAATACAAGAATCTGAACAGCTTGCAGATAGGCTTTAGAGGTTTTGTCTCCTCTAAAAATAAAATGATTGTCAGACACAACCATATTAAAAGCCATAAATACCCAATAAATACTTCGTTCTGCAAGTAAATTGCACCTCGCTGCGGACAGGAATACAGCACTCTTTTGGCAACAGCAGGATTTAGAAAGTAAAGTACTACTTCTTAATTTGGAAGGACTATAAAGTCTTTTGTTACAGCAGGCTGAGACACAACCTAGGAGCTGAATAACCAGGAGATGAAGAAAGCTCTGAAGATCAACTCTCACAGATACCATATCCTGGTCAGCATCATTCAGCAGTGGGATGGAAGGGATAAATCCACTCAGCAATCCCATCTCTGCAGCTGCTCCCACAATAAACCAATCTCAAGCTAAAATTCACTATGGGCATCTCAGCAAACACAGTAAAGGGAACGCTGCTGGATCCTCCTCTTGTGGAAAGGCACTTGGAGCGGCACTAAAGCCAAAGCCCAAAGCTGTGGGAGGATCTGAGCTATGCCCCAGCTATCAGGCAGATCTGCAACCTCAACCCCTGGCATGTGCACACTCAGGCAAATCAGTAATCCTGCGCTTCCAGTCGGACCCACCGCAGGGAGAGGCTCCCGCTTTCCCACATGGAGCAGCTACGGCACAGGAATCCCAAAAACCTCCTAATGCCCTGACAACACCCGTATCCATGTGGGCCACTCGGAGAAGCAGCACACTCCGCACCAGGGACAGCCTCTGTGGCACTGGGACAGTTTGGATCCCGAGTCCAGGACTCAGAGGAACAACCTCAACAGCTGCTCCGGAGAAACATCTGCAGTGATGCAGGAGTTTGAGCACACGGTCCTTTACAGAGCCCTGAAACCAAGCACAGCATCCCATCAGCTGGGCACCTCATCCTATGGGATCCACAGCTTTTGCCAAGGCTGACAAGCCTGTAGAAATCTCATTTTCACACTTCTGGCAATCCTAATTCCCCCGGAGAACAGCCTCACAAACCCAGCTGGGGTCTATGCGCAACCACAACAGCCAGAAGCAAAGCTGCAGCCCGCAAACCTTTGGGAGATAAAATTCTGAACCCCACGGAAAAAGATTAGGCTTTCTGTTCCGCCAAAATAACCTCTTATTTCCCAAACAAGCCAGCAGAGGGCACAGAAAGCCTGCGGTGAAAGCCCTCTGCTCTGTCACTGCGAGGGTGACACGAGCCCAGAGACTCCGAGATGCTCCCAGTTGTGGCCCTCGGACAAGCAGGGACCTCATTCTATATAAACCCTATATAAATATATATGTATTTTATAAAAAAATAAACCTGATTCTTGTTTCTAGGTCCTAAAAACTCCAAACTGATATCTGAAATATGAATTCAGATGCCTATTTTGCAACCTTTCCTCATGTCACTCCGAAGGAGGTATCAAATCACCCACAAACCCTGTCCATGGACACAGCAGCCAGTCTGGAAGCCTGATGGAAGGCTGGAATTGCAAAATACATGGTATCAAAGCTGCTTTCCATCTAAACATCACCTCAGGCTATTGGAAATGCTCAAAGACGACTCCTGGGGCTCTGCCTGACTTCTTGCAGCAGCAGTTTCCCTGTTGGGACGCTGTGGTGTTTTTAGAGGTTGGAGGAGGACAATTCACTTCAGTGGAGACATGAAAAATAGAAACTGTCCAAAAACTAGTGAAACCTCCATGTCATCTTTCACTCCATTTCTCATATCTCAGAATGAGGATGGCACTGTGATTCCAGAGCTGCAGCAGCATGAATGGAATAATGCATTTCCCACTGACAATTTGTTTTGGCCTTTACTGCTCTTCCAATTCTTCAAAACATTTTATCTCCACTGTTTCACAAGCTCCCAGAACGGATGAGAATTTGGGATGGGGTCTGAAAGCAACTATGTGCTTTTCTACTTTTCTGCATCTGCTTTTATTAAATGCTGCTGCAATGCTATTTCCTTTAAAGCACCAGGATCAAATCCTACCAAACTACTTGGCCATAATATCACTCAGCTCCTGCCCAAAGACATTAGAATTCTAAAAGGCAAGACCAGGAAAGCAAGAATTAGGGGCATTCGTTGCAGATACAACTAAACAGATTTACTTACCGACAGAACCAATGTACAGACCTCCTAAATCATTCTCCAGCATCCCTTGTGCTACACCAGCCTCAGTTTCTCACACCATCTCCCCCCACAGGACATGGAACAGTCACTATAAAAGTGGGAATAGGCACTTTTATGCTTTTCTTGGGGCAATGTTTAAGTTGTTTGGGAAATGCTTTCTGCCCTACTCTGCTCACACACTGTAAAACTGCTGGGGAACTTGCTCAGAGCAGCGGCCTGGCCAAGCCACCCCATCCTGGCAGCACCTTCTCCCTGCCTGTGGTTGAGCACTTCCCTTGAAATACAAATCCTGCAGTTAATCAAAGCAGCCTGGAGTGGAGGCAGCAGGACCAGCAACTGTCCTGAGGAACAGGTGCCAGCAAAGAGATGGATTGAGCCCTAAAACAATAAGAGCCTGGAGTTTGCTGCTACTGTCACGCTCAGGCTGAAGTTACTCCTCTTCCATGTTTATTTTTGGTAAAGTGTTTCCGACTGCCGCTCCCTGATGGGAGATAGGCGAGCAAATCCCTGGGGTATCTCAGGTCATTTGTTGCTGCTGGCAGACTCTCCAGGGCTGTTCCTGTCCAGGAGATCCCTTCTTCAGTCTCCCTTTGCTCTGGGTTTGGTGGCACCACCAGATCGCTGTGCATTTCCAAACCTGCAGCAGGAGCTCCTGGGGTGCAGGAGGTGACCACAAACCCAGGTGGGGCTGTCTGCTTTCCCTCCCACCCCGCTGCAGCTCCTGCCAGGAGGCAGCCAGCCCTCCCTGCCAGAGCAAGCCGCGGCAGGCCGGAGGTCGTGTGCTATTGCCACGCTCCACGGGAACTCGGGGGAGGTTTCCTGCCCAGTTATCTCAAGCACCATATTTAAGTTTCTTGGTCATGTTAGTAAGCTGCAACAGCTGAGTTGGGACTTAGGGCATCTTCTGTTCACATAGCTGAGCTGGGAAAGCGCTGGGATCGTGCCCTGAGAGCACTGGGATCAGACAGGCAGCCCCTGCACTCCCAGCAGGGATGTGGCTGCTCTGGGACAAGAGCGCTGTTATTTCCCTCTGCTCCACTCCATCCTTTCGTGCCTCTCTCATCTTGCTCCTGCCCAGAATACTTTCAGCTTGGTCCCTGTGAAGGAATATCAAACCACAGCCCTCTCAAACTCCTCCTAAAAATGTTCCTTCCAGAAACCCCAAGAAGTGACCAACCACTACTCACTCCTCTGGAGTGCCTGGGATTACACAGAGAGCTTCTGTAACTCTTCGCATTACACAAAACGGAGCAGAAAAACAAAACCAGGAATAACTAACAATACTGCTGCCTGTTTTAGCTGCGAGTCAGAAGTTCAGATTTTTTTCCCCCAGCATTTCTAATTTGCTGCCAATTTCCAAACACTTCCCCTCTTGGCTCAGAAATTACTGTGACCCCTTTTCGAACAGGCAACAGTGTCACCACCTCTGGAATATCTCTAGTATCTCCAAACGCAAAAGGAAAAGAGAAAGTTTCTTGACAAATCAACCTAATTTTTCTACCTGACACCTTGAAAAAAAGAAAAAGTCCTCACTCCAGCCTCAGCTATGCAGCAGGTACCCAAAAGAGCCCTAAAGCTGGGCTTCACACTGGCTCCACAGGACTTCTGAGGTTTTGTAGCAATAAACTGGACAAGACAGATTTGTAACACCCAGAACCTAGTCTAAAATGCAATGCCCACTTAAATGTTTTGAGGATTTTAGGGTTTGAAAGACTTGCTTGTACCACACAGGAACATCCTGCCATGACTGGAGCCACTAGCATTGCCCACCTCTCATTCATCACCCACCCCATCACTCCTACAACTATTTTAGGTATGAAAACACAGAGGCCAAAGTGCAATTGCTGAATTCTCTTTGCCCATGGCACACTTAAAAACTCTCCATTTGCTAAAACCCCTCTTCTTAGGAGCTTCTACTTCAAATGAACCTAAATGCAGAGAGGAAAAAAACTAAAGGTAGTATCTAGGAATACATAAACTGCTAAATCCTCTTCAAGAGACATTGATTCACACAAAGGGTCATAGGAGAAGCAGCTCTGGAGGTTTAAGAGCTCAGACTAATCTAAAAGCTCTGTCTGCTGCCACCATTCACAGAACAACCTCCTTAGGTGGAAATCCCAATGAGGGATGTAAAAAAATGCTTTCAAGTGCAAACCAGCATTTTGAGATGTACAACAGTGTGGTCTTACTGCAAACCTTACAAATTTGCTCCTACCTTTCCATTTTTGAGGCGTCCGGAAGAGACAATCCTCGAGACGTGCACTTGGAAGGGCCTGCACTCCGTGCTGCAGTCGAACTCTTCCACTCTCTCCATGACCTCCACAGAGTTTTGTTCCACAAATGAAGTGGTTCCCCGCTTTTTAATGCGGCCACCGGGCTGCTCCAAACCCTGCCTTTTCACTGTGGAACACTTTAAAAAAGTCACTACAGAAAAGTCTACGTCGGCAACTGCAGAACAGCCCATGTCCGCAGCACCCAGAATATTCTCGGGAATGTCGTGAGAAGGTGGCAGGTCCCTGCCC
>VYZR01388329.1:0-12736 GCA_013400675.1 Oxylabes madagascariensis
CCAAGCCCCTCAGCAGCCTTGGTTCCTCCTCTGGACACGCTCAGGGCAGGGCCAGGGAAGGGGCTCTGCAGGTTCGTGCCTGGAAGAGGCTGTGGACATTCGTGCCTGCTTTGCCTGACTCCAAGAAAGGCCTCAAAGCTCTGGTTTTGCACCTCCAAACCAGCTTGTGCAGGGAAGGGCACAGTGCCAGAGTGTGACCCTTGGGGGCCCTGTCTGAGCTGCAGGAGGCACAGGGAGCCCTGGGATGCCGAAACGCTCTTTGCCTTTAGGAAACCCCAAACTCCACAGCTCAGCCTGTCCCCAGCAGCGCTGCCCATACGGGGCCCTACCTCCAGCACAGCTATTTTTAAGCTGGATATGCCATGGGAAAAATCCAATCTCCTTCAGAAGGCTCTGACTGCAGCAGGCACTACAGCACATCCCGGGCTGGCCATCGAACAGGTGAGGACACCTCAGCTCCAGCCTCTTTCTTTGGGAAATCTCACCTTGACGCCCCTGGCTCTGAGGGAATGCCAATGCAAGGGCTGCAGCAGGGGAGTGATGAGCTCAACAAGATACAATCAGATTTTACAGGCAAAAAGCAGCAAGATGGGGAATTACACCTGCAATACAGAGCAGGCACAAGTAAAAGCTAAACCCACCTGCCCAGTAAAGGCACAAGCTCCCAGGCACTGGGACCAGGCTCTGAGTTCAGAGTCTCCTTCTCCATAGCACCTTAAAAGCTCACTCCAATTTATCCAGCACTTCTCTTTTAGCAGCAGAAAATAAAGTGGGTCAAAGGCAGCTTTTCAGAAGGAAAATCAATCTAAAATTACAGCACTTTGGGGAACCAAGGCAGTGGTGAGAGAGAACACGGAGCGCTGCCACCCCTGCACTTCTCCACCCCTGCACCTTCTCCTGGAAGAGGAAACCATGAAGATTTTATACCCCCTCCTTGCTCAGGCCTTGGGAGAACCATTTCTTCTCTTCTTCAGTCACCAGATATTACAAGAAGCTGCAGTAAAAGCTCCTCAGCCCCAGTTTTGCTCTTTACCTTGGCTTAGGAACATAAGGAAGGGAGACACAGCATTGCTGAGGTGAGAAGAAATATATTCTGCAAGCTCAGTCTGGTATCCGAAGAGACTAAGGAGAGCTTTACACAGGAATAAATCCCCCTCTCTGCCCAGGACAGGGGCACTCTGTCATGTCCCTGAGGAAAGATTCCACTGCACAGCATCCATAAGCGTTACTCTTTTTATTTCTCTTGCAGTGGAAATATGTCAGAGCCCAAACACGAAGCCATTTGATTTCCAGCGTTTGGAGTGTCTCACCTGGGCTGTTTTGGAGCCTTGATGAGGGGCTCTGCAATCAAAACTTTGTTTTGAGGCTTGCTGTGCTTTCTAAAGGAGACCTCAAGGTATAAGAATGGAATCCATGGGCAGCCTTAGACTGTTATTCTCTGCTATAAATCCCTCCCTACCAACACTGAGCCTGTTTTTCAGAGCCAGTGTCAATGTGCTAGTTATGCAAAACTCATCTGTAGCCCATGATGTACAGACAGCCCAAGGCTCTGCCATCCACAGAGGAGAAAAAAGTGGCATTACCACCACAAGAAGGTAAAATCTTGTTTGAAATTCTTGCTGTTTTTTTCCAGCTGTACCTCCCCACCTGCCAGACCACGGGAAATTGACAGGGTGTTCAAAGACACCGTGCAGCAACCACGGCTGCACCCTGTGGGTGTCCAGTGTGCTCAGAACAGGCACTAAAATACAGCACAGACACCTTCAGCTATCTAAACCCAGCCTCTTGCTGGGTCTTAAATTTAGTTCTGGAGTTCTTATCCACCTTTCTGACTTAGGGGCTTTTCATAACCTTCTCCCTGAGTGCAGCATCTCCCTGCAGAATTCATTCACCATTCCCTGCTGGCTCCAAATTTTACTTCTCCTATGCTGCGCTTTCTCTTCCCCCAGAAAACCATTGCTTTATCATCCAATTTCTCCTTGAAAGTTCCTGAGCTCCCAAACCTCCGTGGTTTCCTCTCCCCACCTTCCTTCTATCCAAGACCCAAGCTACTTAAGAGGATTAGGGCAGGTGTGAGCAGGGAGACAACAACTGCTGTGTGCGCAGGGAATTCGGGAGCGTTTTTGTTTGCCACCCCTGGCTGTCATGTAAAGGAGGCCAAGGGAATCAGCAGGTTCCTGTTTTCCTCTCCACTTGCAAATGTGAAGTTCCCTGCTATGAGATTTCGTGAGTGCCAAATGCTTTGCCAAAGGTTTTCAGATGATCTGGCTGGAGAGCAAGAAGTGTCAGACATCTCATTGCAAACTGGGTTCCCAGCCCAGTTTTGTCCTCAGAAGTGATTCAAAGGACTTTGAAAGGAACCCAGCTGTGCAGTGGTCTTCTCCTGCACTCCTGTTAGTCCTTCCAAGAGGCCTGAAGTCTAAAATATGCTGAAATTAATCCTATTTGGCTTTATACCTGTCTGGTCTGTCTGACATCCCTCACTTGAATGCTATTCATATTCTATGCAACATACTGTTCCCTTTTCCTTCTGTGCTTGCAGAAGAGAAATACAGATATAAAGAAAAGCAATTGTTTTGCAAGTAAAACTAGAACCACCCAAGCTAAATCAGGCAGTTTTCTGGCATCATCTTAAAAAAGCAGGGCTCGAAGTACAACAGAGAAAAATGCAGCCTCCTCATGATGTGCGTGATCATCTGCTCTTCTCGCAGTTCTTTCATTTCTTATTCAGCTGCTTTGGAAACCTGAGGGGCAAATCTTCCCCTCCAGCCTCCCTTCAAGACCTGCAGACAGAATGGGCCGGAACTCTTTTTTTTAAATATTAATTCTCACTAAGGCAGCACAGGCCGGTGCTGCTCCCCTCTGGAAGGGACAAGGGCAGGAGTCTGGTACCTGCCTGCCCTCAGTGAGTGATTCCCAGATGGAATAGCCAAGCTAGCCTCTTGCAGAGCTGATGGAAGGATTGGTCTCATTGGGATACTGGACAGAACAAGCCAGAAACCTGCCTGGTCAGGATGTTGTGACCCTCAGCACCAAGGATGAGGATCCAGGACTTGTTCCAAACATTTGTCTGATTCCCCTCTCCTTTGTTCCCCACAAAGTTTCTAAAACCATCCTCCTAGCCTTTGGAAAGTGTAGGGAGAGATGGGGAATTCAGCCAAGACAAGTGATCCATGGGTTGGGGCCCCAAAGACACCGGTTCTTTTAGGTTTTTGGTGTGTTTTTAAAAAACAAGACAGTGCTTTCCAGACTGTTCTTAAACCTCCCGTGGAAAGTTTGTTTGTGACACCACACCAAAGGGCTGTTAAATCTTTTCCCTCAAACCACAAAGAAATCAGCACTGGTCAGTGCACTGAGAGGTTAAACTGGCCCAGAATATTTCAGTGTTTAAATTAAGCAAACAAAGTGAGATTGTTCTCGTTCAGCTTTTCCAGCTGCAGCACGGAGGAGGCATGTTAGTGACACAGGTCAGAGTGTTTCTGCAAGAAGGTTTTCACCTCAATCACATCTGACACAAATCCATTTTCCAGACTTGTTGCCACCACCGGCTGCAGGGTCAGACTCAAAATACCAAACACAATTTGTTATCCCAGGCCAGAGTAACAGCATTAACTTTTTTGGGTGGCGCAGCTCCAGTTCCAGTCATGGATCTCTCACTCTTGGAACTGGGCAGACATTAGGGAGACACAAGAGCTGCACCAGAGGGGGAAAAACTGTGTGCTGGGGAGGCAGCAGCAAGCAGAAACTTTCTTTGCTCCCCAATTTTTTGGAAAGAAAACAGGCAAAGAAGTGGGAATCAGCACCAGTGAGAACAAACACAGTAAAAAATGAGGAAGAGCTCAGTTCTTGATGTCCTGAGTAATGGCAGCAATTCCTTAGAGCAGTAAAAAGCAGAAAATCACTCACCCTCACGAAGCTGGCGGGAAACCATCCTTCCTCATCGTCGATCTGACCCCACCACCAGTCCTTGTTGGAAGCATCCAGGACCTTGATGACGTCTCCTGCTTTAAACGCCAACTCCCGGTTGGCCATGGTGACGTGATCCCATACTGCCTCAGCACTGACAATGGAACCACCACTGATCAGCTTGGGGAGAGAAAAGCACAGTCAGGGAACGCCTGCAGCCCCGGCCTCACACATGCACAGCAGCACACGCAGCAAAGCTCGCAGCCAAACAACATTTCCGGGGCAATTCCACCCTCGCACCGTGGCTGTGGCCATTCCCACTGCCCTCATCCTGCTCCCAACCATGCCAGGCAAGCTCCAGGTGTCGTGCCCGGTGTCCCCCAGGGCCTGGCACCTCCTCTCCCACCTCTACACATGCACATCTGTCAGGGACAGATGGCATAATGCACAGTTCCCAAAACCAGCATAAACAAGCAAGGGTGTCCTGCAAAGGAATTTTCACTTCAGTGGAGGAGGCTTGGGGAGGCTTTCCATGCAGATCCAAGCAAAGTTAGTGCACATATTTAGAAGGCTTTTTTTGAAACTGGAGGCTGCCCATTTTAGTGCTGGTGATGTACTGACACCCCTCACTTCTGACATGCTGCTGACCTGCCCCAGGCCTGGCAGCCCAGCCCAAGCTCTGCCCACGGCAGTCCTGCTGGTCCTGGCAGTGGGGACAGTCTGCATGGAGCAGATCCTGGGCCCTGGACACTGGACTGATGCCAGCCTGGTGTCTGACAGGACCTCGGGAACTGCCTGTGGAGCTTATGGAGCCTCAGAACTGCACCAGCACAGCTCAAGTCTCCTTTGGGATAGACAGGAAGCTCCTGCCCCGTGCTGGCAGGAGGGACCATGCCAACACTGGTGGCTTCCACATCACCAGCCATCCCTCCATGCCCAGGGCTCCCCTGCTCCTCTGACTGACAGCTGTGTGTTTTTTAACAGAGTAAAAAACTGTGTTTATGTTTCACCCACTGCAGGAATTCTGCCCCAGAAAATACGGATTTTCCCCATATGCTAAGCAGCCTGTCAGAGCCATCCTGGGCCTCTCCATTACTTCTGCCCCTGAAACACCCTGACCATGGACTTGGGCTCCCTCCAAGTCCCAGTCTGAGCTCACAGGGACAGAGCTCGACCCTGTGACCATTCCAGGCCTTGTTGTGGCCACAGTGTCCCCTCAGCTCGGGGAGGAACACAAAGCACACAGACAGTAATCCCTTGCAAGGGTATGCAAGTGTAAAAGCTCTTAATGGAAGTCTGGCTTCCCCAAAGCCCTGTTAATCACTACCTGCACAGTGAGAACTTGAAGGAGACCTTCTAGCACAGCTTCAGGTTCTCAGCATCGACAGAGAACACCGAAGTCGTGCAGACAATCCAGTCAACAGATTAAAGGGCCTGATTTACCATTTGCCTTGGACTGGTTTTCCTTTAAAAATCTGATCTCCTTGGGTTTGGGACAATCGCAGGTGAGTTCCAGCCCTTCTGCTGTAGAGTTAGCCACACAAAGCAGCAAGACCTGAGGCTTAACCTGGCAGTGCCTTTCATCCTCAAAACCCAGATGGATCCAGTCAGTGGGCAGCAAAGTAAAGCTGTGTTCCTCCCACTTTCACTTTGACAAATTGTCCCTTCTAATTCAAAATCAGCTGCAGAAGAAGCCTGTCCCCTTTGTGTGTCATACAGGGGACCTGTCCACATGAGCCTCACAAGGCCTTGGGATATCAGGCTGAAAATCAAGGGAGGGACAAGCCCTCAGGTGACGCCTGAACTCGTGGCAGAGGGCACCTCCTGCTCCAGCAAGGGATTGTCCTATATCTGGGCTTTTGAGACAGAGCTGGAGGGAGCTGGGCACCAGAGGGTCCCACCCAAACCAGTCAGACAGTGATGGACCCCCAGCTCAGCCCAGAGCTGGGCTCAGCAAAGCAGCAGAGCCCCATCTGGAAAAGTAACAGTTATGGAGAGTGATTTCTGATCCCAGTGCAACAGCTGGATGCTCAGAGGTGTTTCAGTGCCTCCTCACAACCCCTTGCTCTGCTCCCAGTCAAGATTCCTGGATGCTCTCACAAATAGGCATCAGTTTAAAGCACAGAGAACCCCAGGACAGATCTGGAAGGGATGAGACTTCAGGGCTGAAGAAATACACGATACATTTGAGACCAGGTACCATTTATCTGTTCTTCTGCCAGCACTGAGCTCTTCTCCTTCACCAGTGCTTCCCATCTGCCATATTTATGGATGCTGTCCAGGTGTGGTTTCCTAGATAAGAAGTTCTGTCCTTCCAGCCCCCAGCTTTTCCTTCCCCCAGGCATTTCACCAGCCCTTTCAGGCTTCCGCGTACCCTGCCTGCATTTTTCTGGAACACAGATGACCAGAATTGCAAATACTATTCCCAAAGGGACCTTACCAGAGATTTGTGGAACAGCATGAAATATTTATTCCAGCGTCACAGAGATCTCCCAGTAATGCCTCACATGTCCCCCTTTCCCCACGGCCACCTCCCACCCGTGGCTCACAGTGATCCTGCATTCAGCTCCTCTCAGTAAATGCAGTAGAGTACGTTCTCTTTGGCTTGAAAATCAGTTTTCTTGTCAAAAAATGGATCGGGTTGGCCTGACACTTGTTCCTTTTGTTAATGCCATTGGGTATTTTAGTCCCTTTTGCACTGGTGAGGAACCAGGAACAGAGCTATTACGCAGGAGCCGTGTTCCTGCTGCTTCTGCTTCAGCTGACAGAAACTCTGCTGTCACTTCACACACAGCCAGTTCTGGGCACAAACTGCCACAGAAACGTCACTGAGCCCAAACTTCAGAGGGACTGTGCTTCAAACCCTCCCAGCCTACTTTGCAAAAACCCATTCCCGAGCCCGAGGCACAAATCCCAGCTCTGAGGAGCAGGGCCTGGCCAGCGGCGAGGGCTGCCAGGGACTGCACAGGGACACAAGGGGGGTCACACCTCGGCCTTTTTGTGCTGTTAACACAGGTCTGGAAGGTGCTTCCAGGGGATGGCAGGAGCTGGGGGGACTTTGCAAGGTGCTTTTGGTCTCAAGGAGAAAGGCTCCAAGTCCTTGGCTCTCACTGACCAGTGCCAGCAGGGGCTGGTCCAGCCCAGCCCCTGGTCCTTGCTCTCAGCCCAAGGAAGGGATCCACATCTCAGGAACCTGCAAGCAAGCCTTGGCCTTTTGGAACACAAATCCAGCTCAGCCTGTACCTAAAGGACGGTGAGAACAGGAGTTCCAGCCATCCCATGTGCTGAGTCCATTGAGAGAATGTCAGGGCCCAAAATGAAAAGATCCAGTTTAATTTATCTTGCAAGACATCTTGCTGCATCCGTGGAGCCGTCCGGCTCTCTCAGGGCAGGGTTATGGAGACGCAACCTGACATCTGCAGCAGCAGGAGACGACAAACTGGAGAAAGGTCAGCATGAAATATTATTTTCTCAGAGAATTCATCACAGGAGCTCTTGACTCCAGAAAGTTCACTTCTCTCAGCTTCAAAGCTGGGCTCAGTGCAGTGGTCAGAGATATTCAGCCAAAGACCTTGAAAGGAACTTCTCTGCCATAAAGACAGATTCTCCCACACTGCAGCTGAGGGAGTCATCTGGACTCCCTGATAGCCAGTGAAGAGAAAGAGACACATCTGGAGTGTGATTCATCCCAGCTATTTCAGCAGTCTACCTTCCAGCCAGGTGAATCATGCCCTAGAAATCACTCTGTGTTTAACCGGCTGAGGCAGAAGTTCACATTTCCCACATCTTAATGTCCATCCCATCTACGATTTGGCCACTGCCAAAACCAAAGAACAGAATTTAAGAATAATAATCACTGTAGGAATAGTCAAATATTAAAGCACACTCTCCCAGACACAGCAGTTTTCTGTAGGGTGAAGGTTGATGGAAATAAAGTTACGTTCTCTGTGCCCACCAGAAGAATTCACAAAATCTTAGCCTTGTAAATTTACAAAAATTAGAACTTAGATATTTGGGAAAATGTCCTACCCATAGGAAAAGAGAAACAGCGAGAAGAACTGCAGCAGGTGACAAGGACATTGTCTGACATCCCCTGAACACTGCCTGTCTGCCAGGTGGAAGTTCTACTTCCTATTAAAATCAATTATTCTTGTCAGTTGCTTGCTTAAAGTAAAGAGCCCAAAGAGAAAATTCCTCAATGCATTCACCTCGTAACATCAGTGCAGAAATGCCCAGGAGCATTTGGGAACTACAGACCTGAGAATAATGTTTCCTGCTTTACAGGAGCCTGCAGAGCACTTTCTGGGGTGGAGGAAAAACTTTCTCAGTGGGCAGAAGAGCAGATTAACTCTTGGGATGTTGTGTGGGCTGGGCACCAGACACTGGTCCAACAAACACCTGGCCATGGGCAAAGGGAAATTCCAGAGCACAGAGAGGAGGGGCCACTTCCACATCCCAGCACCACAAACAAATGGATTTCATGAGGAAAAGACAAGGCTCCCTCTAATTCCACGCGCAGTGGTAAGCACAATAAGAACAGGGTGTACTATCCTTGAACCACCAGGATCAGAGCCTCAGCCTTCCCAGGGATTTCCCCCACAGGTTTCCACAGCAAACCTCCAATAACTCAGCCACAAACTCTCCCTCTACAGCTGCTCCTTCAAGACACTCCCAACACTCCAGCACAACAGGTGAATGCTTTACAACAGCGAGCAAAGCCAGCAGGAAGGAATAAAACCACTCCTGCTGAAGGGCTGGGAGGATTTTGCTTTCTCTTCCCACTTGGTGTCATTTCCAGGATGGAATGTGGCCACTGGAAATACGGAATTACATTAGAGGTGGTGCCAAAATAAAATGACAACATCAACAAACAGTAAAAAAAGGGTTTCAGGGGACTCTGCAAGGCCCCACCTCTGACAGCACGTGCCAGGGATGCTGAACTCTGTCCTCACCAGTGCTGGGAAAGCTCAGAAAGGTCCATCTAGCAAAAGATCCCCACTGTCTCCCTCTCCCCTGGCACCTTCCAAAGCCAAAGGGCTTTAATGTGTCATTAATGCCACAGGGGAGCTTCCAAGTAATACAAAGGAGGTGCTCAAAAGTGGGAGTTTGACTCCAGATTTTACAATTTTCTTTTCCAGCCATGCCTTCGTGGCACGTTTATCAAGATCAAATAACTGTCCCCATCAAAGTAAGCAGGAAAATAAAGAACAAAAGGTATAACAGGAACAGCTCCCTGTTGCAGAACCTGGTGGAATCTGTCTGACCCTGTTACTGGAGCAGGTCTGGAGCTAATCACACGAGCCAATGGAGAGGAAGGGAAGGGGAATGCCTCACAGTCTGTATCCACAGCACATTCTGATGAAAAAAGCCCAGGAACACCACCTAGGATGGCTTCCCAAAGCAGATGCACAGAGTGACCTCTGAGCCAGGGGTTACAACTTCTCCCAGGATTTAAATCTCTGTGCCATGACCCAGCCGTGTCCCTGCAGAGGGGCTTTGCTCCGGCTCCACATGACAGGACCAACTCGAAGATTATTCTGGGGAATGGGTGAGCCTCTGCCTTCAATCTGGTGCATTTTCTCTGGCTCTGCTCACTTCCCAAGCCAGGATGCACAACTGGACAAGAACATCTGCTCCACCTCAGCCCCTGCCTGCAGTGAGGCAGTCGAGGATTGAAAATCCTTGAGTGAAATCAGCCACTTCTGCAACATTTTGCTAAATATTCCCAACTCATCAACACTTAGTGGTTTCTTATGTGCCAACTTGAAGAAGAAATCAGGGGCTTAGTGAACCCTGGAGACTGAAATGGGCACAAAAGGGCCATTCAAACCACTCTCACCTGTCCATACCTCTTCCAGGGATAAATAATTACTGCCAGCCCACAAGATTCCACCCTGAGTTTTCAGCATAGAGCTTCTCACTAATCCAAAATGCACTTTATGAAGACTCACATTCCCAAAAAAGTCTAAATAAATCTATCATCATTCACCATTTGCTTAGGAAACTTCAAGGACCTCAAAGTTTTCAGGACCACGGTCTCTGGGAATATGAATAATCTTAAGGCAGGAAAGTGTTCCTCTATTAGATCATTTATTACTGCATCAGTAGAGTTGTAACAGTAAAAAATGAGAGCTCTGGGTAGCTCCCTTTCAAATCAGCATTACATAAACTGTGCCCTCCTCCACAGGAGCAGGATGCAGGAATAGAAGCAGGCTGTGAGGGGAAGAGGGAGAAATGTGGTGAGTGGATGCCATTTGTTCAAATTGTTCTGGTACAAAGATGCCCTTTATTCAGACAACATAAAAGCCCTGTAAAATCACTACAGCATTTCCCACACTGTGTTCACCAGGCCCTTGCACAATGGAGGCAGCCCAAACAGCTTCAAAGAAGGATACACAGAGCTGGTGTTCAAAGAAATCAGTGCTGGGGGGAAGGACAGGACACAGCAGAGCTCCACAGATCCCCAGCCAAGGGAGAGCACCGCTCTGCTCCCCGTGATCCTGCAGGGAAGGCACCTCACACTGCTTCAGTGGCAGCAACACAGCCCAGGCTGCTGGGCTGGGAATGTGCTGTGACCTGCCAGATCCCCCACAGCCCTGCTGGGATTCACTCCTGTGAATTCCCAGCACAGCCATGCCCAAGGAGTGAGGAGGGGAGCAGTGCATCCCGTGTTTCAGTCCCACATTCCGCTGATTTTCCCAGCCAGGACAGGGTCCTGGTGGGACTGGGAGTCTGCTGTCACCTCCCAGATCCCTCCACATTTCTGCTGAGATCCACCTCCATGAACTCCCGTGCATCCCATGTTTCAGTCCCACATCCTGCTGCTCCTCCCAGCCAGGACAGGGTCACTCAGCTGATGGAGCAAAGGGAAGAGCACAAGAGAACACCCCAGCCCATCCTGCTACACTCCTGCTCTTGCAAAATCTCCCTGGAGCCCCTTTGATGGTGTGTTTATTTTTAAACCTCTCATCAGGAATTATACAAAGTGAATAATGCCCAATCTCAGTGAATGGCCCCACGGCTCATTCACCAAACACAGGGGAGGGCAGCTCCACTTGATTTGCTCATTCTCTCATGAGGTGCAATCACCCAAAGGTTAAGCACAAGTCACACAATTTCCCTTTTTGCTTTCAAGTCCGTTGATGAATTTAACTAATGACTGGATTTCAGCTGAAAGAGGCTGATTGGAGTGAGAGTCTCCCATATCCCATATTCTGGGAAGGCGGCCACACTTGGTTGGAAGCTTTATCTATCTTTTATTTATCTATATGTTATGTGGAGAATCAGTACAGACAGAAAGGCTCCTTAGGACTGGGTTGCTCTATTTTTCATTGATTTACACTTTCTTGAGAAGATCTCACCTGGCAGATAAGAAATGACCTGGCCTCAGCCAGGCTGCAGCAGCAGAGCCCAGGGGATGGCATTAGTCTCATTTTCCACCTTATTATGATTATTGCCCATGTCATTCCTATTAATAACAGCAGCCATGAGGCAGGGCTGTGGATGGAGAGCTGAGTAAAACCCTGGCAGCAGCAAGGAGGAGAATGGAAGGTGGTAACAGGGCAGAGGGACCCCATGCAGCCCATGCAGGTTTGAGCTGCTTGGATGAAGCCTCAGTCACCCTAATCGCTTCCCAAGCCCTCCGGTGGATGGGGCACATTAAGCCTCCCCTTGCCTCACGACACACCTTTCCTGTAGAGTAATTACAAATAACCATTCACCATCATCTTTTAACTCAGATAAATGATGAGACCGGGGCTGGAAGTCCAAGTCTGAGCTGCTCCAGGGCAAGCAGCACCTTCAGCAAGCAGAGCCAGGGCAGCTGCCAGTGCTGTGGGGTCGGGGCCGGCAGGGGCTGTCAGCACGGATCCCTCACTGCAGCACGCAGCAACAAACAATAAACACTCTCCAAGACCCAGACCTAAGATGGTCACACAAATCCCAGCCTCCTGCCCCCAGAAGGGACTCCTGACATTCCCAAGCCAAGGCCACAACAGCCTCAAAGACCTGGAGCTGTACTGAAATCCCTCCTGACCAGGGGCTGGAGCTGGGCTTTGATTTACACCCGGTCCAGTCTCACGGGCTGAGCCTGCAGGATGCTGCCTGGGTGGGGAGCAGTCAGGATTCCCAAGGTGTGCTCCCAGTTCCATAAAGTCCCAGGCCAGCAAGCACTGGTCCCAGTAGCACCGAGGCATCGTGTCCAGCTCATGGCAGCACCCAGGGGAGGAGGGATCTGGTTCTCTCTCAGACACCCAAGGGGCAGAGTAAGGCAGATAAGCAAAGAGAATATTACTAAATAGATACAAATATTGCAGAGTAGATATAAATTCGGCTCTGGGAATGTACAGAGAAGGACAAGATGCTGCTGGGGAATGCTGAGCCCTGGGCTAAGGGACATAGAGTGGACGAACAGCAGCAACACCATCCTGAGCATCCCTATGCCCGTGGTGCAGCCAATCCACAGCCTCCAAACCCCTCCATGGATGACCAAGACTTGACTGGAAATGTCAGGAATGCCTAATCTAGGCTCATTTTACCCCAAAAGCCTGTCCTTATTCAAACTGGAGAGCAAACAACTTCCCTGCCACAGAGCAGACTGGGAAAACTGAGTTCATTTGAGTGACCAAATGGTTTTTGCAAGGAGAGGAGATAAAATCGTCATTGCTCTGAGGAAAGCAAGGGTAACCCATGTTTTAAAGGATATTTATGTTAAAATGTACATCACCTGTTACTCTAGATGTGGAAGTTTCTAAAGTAGAAAGGAATTAAGGAGAAAATCGCACAAATGGCTCCCAGTGGATTGAATTATTTAACACAACTCCTTACAAAG
>VYZR01388330.1:0-12820 GCA_013400675.1 Oxylabes madagascariensis
ATGACTCTGTGAATTCCCCTTCCAGTTCAGATCTACCTTCAGTATGTGCTGGCCCCAGCACTTCTGCTCACCAGGAGGTGGCCGACATTAGAAGCTGATGATGGAGGATGCTGGAGATCCTGGGGGCATCTGGCTGCAGTCCTGCTGCTCCTGGTCTGGTACAGCTCAGGTGGAAGAGACAGTGGGCAGTGAGCATTCCATGCCATGTCTGGTGCCAGCACCTGATTTCATGGAGGTGTCCAGCTGAGGACGTGTCAGGGTGAAATGGGCTCCCTGTGGTGGGAGCAGGGGCCCGTTACTGTGTTGTGCAAAGATGTGGAGCAGCTAGATTCTGTGCCCTGGGGAGAGCATGGGCCAGGGAAGAGCCTGGGGTAGAGGCTCAGTGCTGGAGAAACTGTGAGATCTAGGAGCTGTGGTGCTCCAGCAGCCACCATCAGGCTCCTATGGCTGTGCATCCCCAGCTCTGAGGGGTCCCTGTCTCCTGTCACTTGGCAATAGCAACCCAGTCTGCCCCTGTGCGGCAGCCATGGAAAGGGGAGCAGGGAGTAGAAAGGGGGGTCCAAACAGGCAAGCTCTTGCTCATCTCCCGTGCTTTGACCTCTGCACTGGGGCTGATGGACGAGGGAAGTGGCTGGATGCTGCTCGTCTGGAGCAGGATAAACATGAAGAATAGCATGGCATGGCCCAGAACTCACTGGGCAGTCCAAGCCAGAGGCTTGTTTTGTTTCAGTGTACTGTTGTCTTTCTCTCCCCCTCTGGGTTTCATGGCTCTTGAGCTGCAGGGCTGGAAAATTATTCATCCAAACCACAGCTCCCACAACACCCTCTGTAAGCATGTGTGGCTCCAAACTCCACTGCAGCAGTGGGTGGGAGGTCATAAATTCATCATCACCACCAGCTTGGCCTCCTGTCAGGCAGGACATGAAGCACGGAGCAGAGGGCTCTGTCACAGACACAGTGTGGCTGTCACAGCCAGAGCATACTCACTGGGCAAGACGTGGTGGCCAGTTTGTGTGACAAATCCCTGTCCTGTGCCTGTCCTGGAGATGAGGAGCTCCCACCATAGCTGCTGGAGAAGCTGTGCTTTAGCTGCAAATGGCTGCGGGTTGACCTTGGCTGCTGGGAACACCTTGCTGCTGTGTTAGCCAGATGTGAGGGCCGAGGGATCACTCCCTCCTGGGCTCATGGAAGCTCTGCAGACAGCACCTTGCCTCCCCCACCATGGCTTTAATTCCTTCCTTATGTCTCAGGGCCAGTGCCCCTGGCAGCTCTGTGCCACTAGCTGTGGGTGACAGGGCATCAGCCCTGGGCCCTGTCCTGGGATCTCTGTGCACAGACACACGGGAGATCCAGGGGCATTTTCCCAAGGGAATGTGGAAGGTTCCTGGTGCCCTGCCCATCCATTGAGGAGGATGGACAGTTGTGTGCTGTGATGAGAGCTGGTGTGGGGCAGGTGCCAGCAGAACTCACCCCACCCCTTGCTTGGTCACTGCCATCAGAGTGTGGCCCTGGTTGTGGCCACGTTGTCCCATGGGGATGATGTTCTGCTCTTCTCCATGAAAGCAATTCTGTCCCATTCTGAGGCCTTCCTCCTCTGCCACCAGTGTGGAGCCAGACCCAGAGCCCCTCCATGGGCTTTTAGCAAAAGCCCAAGCCGTGATGACTCTGAGCACCACAGGGTAGTTCTGATTGTGGGAAAACAGCAGAGAGAGGCTGGGGGGTTCCTGCCCCTCCTTATCCCTGGCAGCTGCCCATTTTGGAGGAGGCAGTCCTGGCTGGGTTGCAGAGACACCCTGGCAGATGCACCTGGGAGCAAGGGAGGACTTGTCCCTGCTGAACCCTGGGCTGCTGAGGGGTGATGCAGAGCCAAGAGGGATAATGCCCACTCATGCAGGGGAGGCAGCCAGCAGCACAAGTGCCACACACTGCCAGGCTGCCAGGCCCTAGAGAGCAAAACCCCTGGTCAGCCTTCTTCTGTGCCCCTCACAAGGCTCCTGCTAGCCCACGGTATCCTTGCTGTCACTGTGACTGGCCCTGCTTTGCAGGTAGGATACTCCATAGATCTTGAAATCCTCTCAGACAACGAGCATCAGGTGTTTTAACATCATGACCCATGCAGGGACATACAGGTGCAAAGGCTTGTCAGTGTTGAGTGCAGACTGCACGCCTTGAACAAGAGCCTGATGCTAAACCTCATCTCTGCACACGCCTTGGAGATTAACCATGCTCAGCGCCCAGGATTCCTGGGCCATGCAAAGGCAGGAGAGCCACAGGCTGTGTCCAGCAGACTCAGCAAGGTGATGCTGGAGCTGGATCCAGGTCTGGTTCTCCTCTGCCCTCTTTGAGCACATGACACCAGCCCTTTCCCACACCAGCAGCTCTCTCACTCCTTCCAACATAGGAAGCTCTGCCTTCACATGCTTTGCAGGTCAGCTGTGCTGAGGATGAAGCAGTGAGAGGAATGCCACAAGTGGATGGGATTGGGTCTCCAGTATGAAAGTATCAGCATTGTCACTGGTCTAGGGGTGTGTTAGAGTGGACCTGCAGGTCCTGGCAGAAAGGCTGCTGTCCTGTAGCCCAAGAATTATTTTGAAGGCTGGATGCAGCTGGAGGATGAAAGCTAGACATCAGGGTTGTTTCCAGTGGAGGTCCAAGGAGGATGGGGCTATGTGCATGTGTGAGCGGGACACGTGGTCTTTGAGACTACTCCTTCTTGGGGGCTCTTGGGGCAAAATCCCCAGCTCTGGTGAGATTCTGTGCTGCTGGGCAGGTCTGAACTTCACCAGCCTGTCAGCTCCGGATTCTGGTCAGACAAATGGCACATCATTCATTCTTTGGACCAGGTTTGACTTTGCAGCTTGCTTGCTTGATGTTGACAACCAGAGTGCACTGGTGTGTCCTCCCATGGTGGCCCAGACACACACGGCAGGTGCTGGGGACCTGTGTACAGCCAGCAGTCCAACGCCACTGATCCTGGCTGCGGGGCTGTGGAAACAAACATTTCCCTGTTGTGACCCTCATCCTGCAGCACCAGTGTGGTTTAGGAGTTACTGGTTACATAGAGCCATCAGGCTCCCTGTGAGCAAGGACAAGGGCTGGGCTCCTCCCAAGGCAACATCATAAATCCTTTTGTGCACATGTGCACAACATTTTGTGCACATGAAAAGAGCTTCACAAGCCCTTTTCGTGTTGGAAGTAGTCGCTCATCCTCCTGGAGAGCCCCTGGCATGTAGGCATCTCACCAGGAACAGCAATGTAACAAGTCACTGGATGGTCACTTGTGCAGGCTGAGCAGTGAGTGCCAGGTCACATCACATGGGTGGGTGACCCTGGCACAAAGATGTAGTGACACGGAAACATTCCCAAACAGCAGCTGGATCCAGGACAATGCAGGTCAGGAGGGGTGAGGGTGGTCGTGGGCAACTCAGGATGGTCTGGGCAATGCTGAAACCAGCACTGCACACACAGCATGGCCAGCGTGGGAGGAAATCCAGCCCTCTATGGGGCTAGGGCTCTGCACTGCCTGGGTTTTCCCCAGCCCAGGGATGCTGCAGCTCAGAGCTGGGAGCAGAGCAGGGAATACACGGAGGCAGAGGGGACTGAGCAGCTCTGCCTGCAGTCCAGGAGGTGTCCTTCGTGCAGGGAGACACTGCTCCCACTCAGCTGTGCCCTGCCTGTGGCCACACCTGGGCAGTGGGTGCAGGGGACACCAGGCAGGACACTTGGCTGGGGGCTGCACAGCACTGCTGGGTGGTGGGGGCGAGTGGGACAGGGTGGGAGCAGGAGGCACGTGGGGCAGCAACTGCCAAAGAGAAACGTGATCTAGGAGTGGGAAAAAAGGATACCCAGTAGCAAAATCCCATCCCAGCGGCCTCATCCCAGTGCTGGGATGGCTGATGCTGAGGTGCCCTGGGTGTCCCATCCTGGGGTGCAGACCCTTGTTTTGGGAGAGGGAGAAGCTTCTAGTGGAATCACAGGGACATTAGGATGAGTGGCCAACTCAGCTACCCACCTGGGGCTCTCTGCTCCTAATAATAGGTCTTGCGAGCTGCTTATCAAACCTGTTACATCTCACCACACTCCAAGGCAGCTGCCACAGGACATGCAGTAGTGAGCAGGAGTGTGGGCCACATTGGGACAGAGTCACTGCTTTGAGACTGCACTATAACCCCACCCTGCTTGAAGGGGAGAAGGGTAAACAGGGTCCCAGATAGTTTTTTCTACATGAGGAATATGCTTGTGAAACAATCTTCTTTTTTTTAACTCTTCCTTCCATCCTGCACTTGCAGCTCGGTGAATCGAATTGCTTCTTACGATTTCAGCTTGTGCAAGGCCACCCCAGCTTGCAGAGCAGCCATGTCCTTGCATGGACAACCCAGTTCCCAGAGCAGCAGGACTGCTCAGGCTGCCAGCTGCTTACCAGCACGTAAGCTTATCAGCTGAACCAGGTGGCTTTGCCCTGTTCCTTGGTGCTGGGGAGCCGGCAGGTTCACAACTTTGAGCCCAGGCTTCACCTGAAAATGTGTCCCTTCCACACGAAGCTCTGGGTGGGCTGGACATTCACTGCAGAAGTGTTGGCCGAGAGGAAGGAGCAGATGAGAGTGACCAGAAGCTGCTGTGCCATAGACTGCAGCATCTGGAGTGCACCATGGCTGGGGACACAGCTGCCCTTTTGGGAACAGCTGCTGTGCTGTAGCCTTCCCATCAGATGGACCCCTCAAAAGCCAAGCACATACTTTCCAAGGGCGGTTTATTGTTTGTACCTAAGACCATTCCACCAGCTGAGACAAGCCAGCTCCCACAGTGCTCTGTGCACAGCGCATTTGAGACTTCCACACACCAGTGCCCACGGACACCTGCAGACCACAGTGCTCCACGTCTGTGTTGGGCCTCAGAGGCACTGCAGAGCCCACAGTGTGTAGTGAGGGGGGCTGGAGAACCCTCTAGGCACCAGGAATCTCAGGAGATGTCCAAAAGAGGAGAGCATCCTGTCCAGCCCCTCACGGTGTCTGCACTGAGAGGCTGCAGCGGTGCGTGGCAGGACACTGTCCGTCTGTCCAGGACATCCCATGTCACAGCTCACACCACGTTGGGGACAGTGCCCAGGGAGGTCACTGCCTGCTGCAGGGCTCACTCTGTGCCAGGAGTCCCACAGTGCCCTCAGCAGCCCCTGGCTCTGTACAGGACCCTGCAGAGGGGGAGGCAGAAGGGTGCCAGGAAGGGCCAGGTGGTGTTAGGGCTGGTTCTGAGCGATGATGTCCTGGATGCAGCTGTACAGGAGCAGGTACTGGTCCTGCAAGAGAGAAAGGGGAGTCACAGTCAGGTTTCTGACAGAGACCTCCAGGTCACAGATTAACCTTGCAGTTTGCTTTAAAAAATCCTAATTCAAGAACAGTGCCTGATGGCAGAGCAGGATTTGCTCTCCCAAGTAGTCCATGATGGTTCTGTGTCACCACAGTCACCCAGAAAGGAAGAATCAAGCCTGTTATACCATGTTTGTTTCCTCTTCTTCATCACCCCATGATGGGGCTGAGGGGAACATCTCATCCCAGCTGGAGAGGAACAATTTTACTGGGCTTCCTCCAAATGCCCCAGTGGCTTTTGGATGTGCTGTGGTGTTTGCATCCGAACAAGAGCAAAGAGCAACTCCAGTGATGCTGCAGGGCATGGAGCTGGAGGGCTTGGGGTCTGGCAGTGACCTGGGGCCATGAGGGAAGACCTCTGGACCAGGAGTTTCCCTTGGGGTAATCCCAGTGTACCAGTCAGGTGCTGACAGCAAATCAGGGCAGATGCTTGCAGGCTCACAGAGGTACAGAAAAATCTGTGTGGGTTTAGCCCAGCTGCATTGTTTGTCCCTTTTTAACATCACCAAACTGATCCATCAGGTCCAAATGTGGGCTCAGAGGTCCCGAGTCCCCTGTGTGTTTGATATGAAGTTCTGCCCAAATGCCAGGCTGTCCCAAAATGACACCAGGCTCCAAACCCAGGACTGACCAGGCAAGATGTGAGGAAGGTAAGTGGGGCTGTACTCAGGGCACAGAGCTGGAGGGCAAGGCCAGCCAGCACATGGTGTGGGCTGGAATCACATGGCAGTGGACAGGGGGGATTAGGACTTGCAGAGGGGCCCCGAGCAGCATTCCCCAACAGAGCAGCTCGTTAATGCGCTGGCTGAGCCACAAGTCACGAGGAGCCTCCTCCCTGTGGCGGTGAGTTCAGCCTCACCAAAGGGCCGGGAACGCCACGGATCACACAATGGCTGAGGCTCCAGGTCACCAGAGCATGTTTTCAGTGAGTCAGGTCTGATTGTGAAAGCGGCAGTGACAGCCCAAGGCTGACTCCAGCTCAGGCACACTCAGTGACTGGCCACATGCAAGAGCACATCCCCTGGGACACGCACCACACTGGAGCTGGTGGTGCTTAATATCCAACAGTTATCCGTGAATATCCATCAAAAGTCCATCTTCCCCCTTGCTTCCCCTGCAAACATCTGATGCCTCCAGCACGACAGCAGCCGATGACCCCGCCAGACATAAAGGGGTGCTGGCAAGCCCCCACAGGGGTGGAGGAGGCTGGAGGGCAGCCCCGCTGCTCTGAGGGGAAGCAGCTCCTCTGCTGCCCCCCTTCAGCGGGACAGCGACGTTTGATGGGCACTTGCTGTGCCTTTATGCGCAAATTGTGTCCCCTGTGTCCCCGCAGGGCAGGAGCACAAAGCAGCTCTGAAGCGGGGATAGCGCACGCCTTGCCCTCCTCTGGCTCCCACCACGCACATGGTTCACATTAATTAAGAATGTAATTAGCTTCTTGAAGGAGGCTTTGCAGCTGGGAAGCCTTGGAGAGATCTTCCCCAGCTGTGCTGTGCCCTGTGGGGAGTGTTTCCAGGGCTGTGCATCAGCTCATTCAGCAGCTGCTGCAACTGAAGCATGTCTAGAGGCATTGGTGCCAAAGTGCCCATCAGGGCTGGTACGCTGAGGCTGGGCTGGCACAGAACGGCCCCATCAGACAGTGCTACAGCCCACAGGGCACCTGCTAATGCGGCACTGTGTTCCACTGTCCCCCTGACAGGCAGCCCAGCTGCAACACCAGGCTCTGGGTCTGGGGCACGGAGCAGGAAGGGTACTGGCTGAGGGGATACCCAGCAGATTCTGGGTCCCCAGGCTGACAGCCATGCCCAGGAGCCAAGGGTGAGCAGGCAGGTTGTGCAGGCTGACACCAGTGCTCCACTCTTCCTCAAGTACAATGGGAAGAGTGCCTTGATTTACTGTGAGCTCACATGAAATTTAACAGATCTTATCTCAGAACTGAGGAGATGGAAAAACTCTTGCCTGGGAAAAGTCAGTGCCCTCAGCCCTTGGGGGCAGGCAGAGCCACAGGGTGGGGAGGAAGCATGAATAAATCCCTGCTAAGGCTGAATAGGCTCCCAGGCAGCAGAGAGCACCCAGGAGAGGGCAGGGTGCTGCCAGCTCCAGGCAGGTCAGCACAAAGACTCTGCTCCACCCTGCCCACCACTGCTTCTCCTTCCCACCTACCAGAGTTGGGGTCATGAAGCAGCAGCTTCTGGCCAGCTGGAGGGTCACGCCGTAGATGTCCACAATTCTCTCAGCTTTCATCTGGTACAACAGGCAATCCAGGGAGATCAGTGTCCCCATCTGGCTCAGGTCACCACTGCGGGAGACAAGGAGGGGTCACTGATGCCAGGCCAGGCTGAGCTGAACCCCTTTGGAAGTGGGCACCAGTCCAAGAAGCCATGTGGCACTGTGGGATTGTGAGCTCTCTCTGCATGCAAGGAAGTGAGGGTATCAGGGCTGCTCCCAGGATCCCTGCAGCTACCCAGGGGTGGCCTGGGCACCTCAGCCTGGGAATGCCTGCTCCACTCATGCTCCCCCCAGCCCAGCCCTGTTTGCCCTGTCTTCTCCCAGCCCCTGGCAGAGCACTGTGACCTCCCAGGCTCAGAACTTCCACTGGCTCCCATGGACTGATACCAACATGCCCCCAGGGCATGGAGGGGAAGGCATTTTGGTACCATGCCAAGGCATTGTGCAGCGTGGTGGCTCCCACGTGGGAGGCTGCCCATGGATGCAGGGGTAACCTAGGGTACCTGCAGTGCAGCAGGACAGGACCCACTCTCCTGCGGTGGGGCATGCACCGCCTGACAGCCATCAGCAGCTCCACCAGGCTCTGGATATCAGGCTGTTTCTTGCTGCTCCAGAGCGTGTACAGGAACCTCTGTACCTGCCTCTCCTTTGCTTTCTTCTCCTGTGAGACACAAAGAGCTGACATGGATATTGGGGAGGGATGGGCGAGTTTGGATGCAGAGCAGCCCTAGTTCTCCCATCCTTAGGTTCTCTGAGGTTTCCCTGAGCTTTCTGCCAGCTTCTGTAAAGCTGTCCAGGCATCTCTGCTGGGGCACTGCCCAGCACCCACACTGTAGGTATGATGACTCTGGCAACCTGCTCTCCTTCCCCACAGCACCCTGACTTGCTCCTGGAGAGGGAACTGAGAACTGTGTGGGCCTTTTCAAAGGGGTCAGACAGACCTATCAGCAAGGGGTGGGGGAAACCCCCAGGGCCTCTCCCACGTATCTCCACGTGTCCACTCAGTTCTGGATGTTGCAATCCAGACTCACTCCTGCATTTGTGGACTGCTGGCACTCTGCTCTTCCAGCCTGGAGAAGTCCCACAGACCCGTCAGTCCCTACAGGTCCCTACAGACCCACCCCCACCCCAGGAGGTGGGGGCCAGGACAGCCCCATGGACACACACGTGTTTCAGTTTGAGCTGGGCACATCTCCATCCCGAGACAAGCTTCTCCGTGTCACACTGGATTGTCAGCGTCTTTGTGCAGAGCGAGTCTCCTTCCAGGGGCCAGCACGCCTCACCTGGGACCTGTGTGCAACAAGAAATTTGGCTTTCTGTTGCTGGTCATTTTCTCTCAGACCAGTCACCGTCTTCGGGGTCCGTGGTTGGGCTGGACCAGGAGCACTCTCAGCATCTCTCCATGTCAGTTCATCCCCCACCTAAAACCTGAGGGAGTTCTAGGAACACCATCAGGTTCAGCCAGCTCATCTGGGAACCCAGAGCTGCCTGGCAGCTCTGCTCAGAGCTCTGAGCTGGAATCTGCTCAGCCAGTATCTACACCTTGGCTGGGCAGAGCAGGAGCTGCTGCCCTTGGTCCCGTGCAGATGCAGCTTGAAGGGCACCAGCTGAGTCCAAGCATGGGGGGCAGACAGAACCTGTCTCCCACAACAAGCTGTGGGAGCACCTGGACACAGAAAAGGTCCAGCTTTAGCTAAGCTGGATCTGCACCCAGGACTCAGGAGGCGGTGAAGAGTTTTGAGAGCTCTGCTAGTTCCAGCTCCACTGAACAGATTCCCACTCTGCCAGGGCACAGGTGGGCACAGTGCCTTACCTCCCCCTTCTCCTCCCATGGGAGAAGTGTTAGGATTGTATGAACATCCTGTTCCCACACCAGGGTCCAGAAGTCCTCCACGGTCAGCTTGTCAGGACCGTGGACAGCCAGGTAGTCCCTGCTGGAGCTGCAGCCCTGGGGAATGAGAATGTCACTGTCCTGTTAGCCCAGGTGGCTGCAGGAATGGTCAGGAAGAGAAGAAAGCTCAGCAGGTCAGGAGGCAAGGAGAGAAGAGAAAGTACTGAGGGAGGCAAGTGAGGACAGCCCAAACTGGGCAGGCAAGGGAAGTGATGTCCTCATTCCTGCAGTCCCCTCTTCTCCACGCAGGATCACAGTGACAGGGACCAGCAGAGCAGGGCAGGACCCAGGGCGCAGGAGCACAGCCAGGATGGGGACCCAGGCACAAGGTGGGTGCTGCTGCTGGGGGTGACACTCACCGGGACACGCCACACCTGCAGCAGTCCTGAGAAAGGGCCCTGCTCCAGCAGGGAGAACTTCACTCTGGAGCGATCATCTGCAAAGCAAGTGGGAGCTGGAGGGATTCACGGCAGTCTGGAGCTCAAACAGGTTTTGCAGACTGACTGCCACACACATCCAATCGTTCCTTCACCATTTCTTGGCAAAAGCACTCCCTTCTGCAGTGCTCATCTCCAGCCTGTGGATGTTGGCTCCCAAAAGACAGCTCCTGTAGGGCAGGTCACTCAGTGTCTGAGCCAATGGAGATTTGCCTCTCCAAGAATGGAGAGCCTATGGGTGCTCTGGGCCTCTGTTCCAATGTTTGACCATCTTCATGGAGATTCACAATTCCTTCTACTGAGTTGGATTACCCTCCCAAATCATCCCTCTTGTCTCTTGTCCCTCCATAGCACACCTTTGAGAAGAGTCCATGTGCCTTCCCACAGGCAGCTGAAAACAGCAATAAGATCTCCCCTTTGCCTTCTCCAGGCTGAGCAAACCTACCTATCCCAGTCCCAAACACCATGTGCTCCATCCCAAACACCTCGGAAACCTTCTGGGGGTGTCACCAATGTCTCAAAATACTTTTATATGCTGTGGACTACTGGCCCTGGTCCAGCCTGGCTCCACACAGAAGGAAAAGGAACAGGAAGGAAGAGGATGCAAGGTATCACAGAACTTACATGGCAGGATGCTGGAGGAAGGCCGTGTCTGCTGACTGCCTGAAGGTGGTGATGCAGAGCTGGCTTCTTCCTTGACAGCTTCCAGGAGGGCCTGCCAGGGTGAGAGAGAGTGGAGGAGGCAGTGAGCAGGAAGGGTCAGGGGCAGGAGGAGCCGGGGCCTCCTGAGGACACCTGGGCTCGGCAGAGGGGGATCATGGCTGCACATGCAGAAGCCTGAGCAGGAGTGCCACGAGACCAGCTCTGCAATGGGCTGCCAGGGCTGTGCCATGCTTCAGGAGAGGGCTGCTGCTGTCCAGGCAGGGACCTGGGAAGGAGTGGGTGGTGGACAGACCCTGACCAGTGCAGAGTGCATGAGGGAGCTGCGTGCCTGGGCATGCAATGCCGTGGAGAGGGGACACTGCCAGGACACCCAGGAAACTGGGGCATGGGACCCACTCAGGAGGCACTTACGGGGTGTCCTCCAGCCCGAGCAGGTTCAATCACTCCCCAGGTCCCCTCAGCACATACAGCCATGGCAGCACTCCCTGCACCGGCCCAGGACAGCTCTCACCTCGTACTCCCTCAGGAAGCCCATGTGGGACTTGGCTGCCTTCTGGGCATAGTGCTGGGCAAAGCTCTTCAGTGGGATGGGGCAGGACCTGGGGAGAGAGCCAGGGCTTAAGGGTGAGGCTGAGCTCATTCAGCAGCACCCAGGCTGTGTCTGCAGCAGGTGGACAGGGCTCCTGTTCACTCCGCAAATGCCAGGGGTCTCCCAGACTCCCAGCCCAGCTCTGTCCTGTGACAACCTGCTCTCCCCTAGACAGAGGCACGTCTCAGGGGTGACAGCCCAGGGCTCATTCCCAGGAGGCAGCAAGGACAAGGATATCCTGTTCTGCATGAGGGAGGAGACAATCTGACCACAAAGACAAGTGCATGACCTCCAGATGTAGCCCCAAGACAATGAGATAGGTGGTCAAAGCCATGCCCAGCTGGACCCTGCTCCATCCTCTTGGTTTCCATTAGGAGGGATGTCCCAAGGTCCCCAAGCTGCCACGAGCCTCTCCAGTTTTACATATCTCTAGGGCATGCCTGTGGGCTGGGAAGCCAGAGGCTGAGGGAAATGCCTTCCCCAGCACAGCTCTGCAGATCTCTGGCACTGGTGTACCCAGCAGACTGCACTTTGTTCTGTTCTGGGCTCCCTGTGCTGCAGGAACAACCTGCCCTGTGCTGACCCCACTCACAGCACCAGGTGGGATGGCTGGGCTTCCCTGCCCTTCTGTCCTGGAGCCAAGGCTTGCTGGGAGGAGTTGTGGATCAGGGTGGGCAAAACACAGCAAGGCCTTACCTCTCTGTCCCTGATAAATCCAGGAGAGGTTCCTCCAAGATCTTGTCCAGAATGCAGCTGTGCAGGAAAATGTACTGGGACTGGAAGGCAAAGGCAAGACAGCAACACAGACCGTCACACTGCAGAGACAGCATGCCAGGGTGGGTATGCTCTCTCTCCTGAAAGGCAATTCTGACACCTTGTGCCAGCCCCAAGGACTGGAGATAGGAGACAGACTGTGGAGCATCACACACCAACAACATGGTGTGAGTTAAGAATTGCCTGCAAAGGGCCTGATCCTGTTCCTCAGTGCTCTGGGGTGTTTCTGAGCCTCCTGGGAGGTCTCTGAGACACTGGATGTTGCTGTTGCGGGTCTAGCAGGGCATGAAGCAGACGAAGACCCCCCCAGCAATTTCCACTCCAGCTGAGCTGCTGCTTTCAGCAGCAGGATGACGCAGTGACAGGCTGAGGACCAGCCTGGGGGTGCTGGGGCTGGCCAGCCAGCTCATCCAACTGCCAGCCCTGTGAACTTCAATGGAATGAAGTGAGGGGCCAGGGGAAAGAGGGAGCAGAGGTCTCACCAGCGTCTGGATCATCAGGTATCGGTTCATCCGCAAGGCGTAAACAACACCAAAAATGTCCACCACCTTCTCCTGCTTCATCTGCTGCAGCAGCTGGTCCAGGGCAATGAAGGTGCCAGTGCGGCCCACGCCAGCACTGAGAGCAGACAGCAAGGGTTAAACAAGGCCTGACACCACAGCCCGTGGGCTCCCTCCTGCTACTGGACATGCTCCCAAAGGCTGCTCCCTGGGCACCACCCCAGCACACCCAGGCACTGGTGCCAGCAGGGTATGGGGCTGAGGAGCCATTCAGGCTGCCCTGCGTTGGTGCTGGCCATCTCCCCCTGCCCCACACCCTGGGGCTGGGGGCAGGCTGCCAGCAGACCTGAGCAGGAGACTCCACAGAGCAGCTG
>VYZR01388331.1:0-12725 GCA_013400675.1 Oxylabes madagascariensis
CTGGGTTCAGAGGAAAACCAGAACCACCTGTCAGGGAGGATCAGGCAGGGACCCACAGCAGCCTCCTGAGTGCAGAGGCCTGCTAGTGCACATGTGGCAGGTGCAGCAAAGGCAGCACAATTCTTGGCTGTGGTTTAATGCAATGCACTGTTGCTCTGCTCATCAAAGGTCATTTTGCCCAGCAGCTGGCTCTCCAGCTCCACATTGCTCACTGGCAGTTGAAAAAAGTTCATCTCAGCTGCCAAGGCAGCCATGGCAGAGGGGTCCTGGCCAAACTGTGCCCGGAGCATCATATCCATTTTCTCCAGGCGCCGCTTGAGCCTCTTGGCCTCACGCTCCCGGATGAGCCGGGCTTGTCGCTTCTCGGGGGTCTCGTTGGCGCGTTTCAGGCGCATGGCTTCCCGGTCCCTCTGCAGCCGCCGTGCTCGCTGCTCGTCTGTCTCCTGCATGCGCTGCAGCCGCTTGGCCTCCCGGTCCCGCATGCGCCTCACCTCCCGCTCCTCGGGTGTCTCGTTGTCCCGCCGGCTCTTCTTGGCTGTGCGCTCGCGCTCCAGGCGCTGCAGCCGCACTTCCAGGGGCTCGTTCTGGCGCCGCAGGGCCCACTTGCGCATGCCGGGGGTCTGTGCCTCCAGCAGCTTACGGTACGCTGCGCAGTTGTTGCACACCAGGAGGATGCCAGCAGGATACACAGGGGTGCAAAAGGCAACATCCTTGCCCTCGGCGCTGGAGGGGCCCTGGCTCTGTGGTGCTGGCAGCCGATCTGCACTGAGCACCTCTGGCAGCTTCTCACTGCAAAGCAGGAGGAACGGAGTCAGAGGCTTGGTGCTGTGGGCAGAGTCCCCATCTCTGAGTGCCCATGGACTGCCATGAACAATGCTCCCACTACAGCCCATGGCAGAGACCTCTGCTAAATCATTTGCCCACAGATATGTCTGAGTATCTAAAATAAAGCACTATCCTGTCCAGGGTAAGGGAAGTGGATTAGCCCAGAGCAGTATCTGGGTTGGAAGAGTACAAGAGTGGGAATAAACCAGCAAGCTGCTCCTCCCCATCATCTCTGAATTTCTCCTTTTAGCCCCGTTCCACTGGTCAGTGGATAATCTCCCACTAGGCAGGACACAAAGAAAGAACATTTTGGTCTCTGCCTGTAGTCCTGCTCTAGACATGATGAACACATGTGGATAGTGTAGCCTTATACCAATGGATTGCTGGGCAAGGGAAGGGGTGGATTGTTCTCCAGTGACTGGAGCTCACAGTGCTTTCTGCACTTCTCTAGCTCTGCACAGTGCCAAGAAAGATTCTTTTACCAGCACAGCCTGCAGATATCTTGGCAGAAGATACAGAGCTGCTGACAGGAAGGGATCAAGAGAATCTCATTCAATGGGGGTATTAAGCACTGTCCTACAGGCCTCAGTGGGTCCAGAGCCACAACTTCTGAGTCATCCAAGGCAACCCACCTAATCTTTAATGTGCTGCCCTAGCCCACTCACTGGCCAGGGTGACCCTGACCTGTTGAAGGTGGCGTGGCTGGTGAAGCGTGCTCCACAAACTGCACAGTTGGACAGCTGGTCCTCTGAGTGGATCAGGAGGTGTCTCCCAAGGGATCCTGGGGAGCTGAGGGCTCTGCCACACACAGGACACAGGTAGCTCTTGGCACTCACCACCGCTCCAGTGTGCTGCAAAACAACCACTCCAGTGGTAGTTACACATTGCCCAGCTCCCTGCCCAGTCCAAGGCATGCTCAAACTATTCTGTTCGGCCTCTTGGAATGGGAACCCTTTACCACTTAACCTCTATCTGCCAGCTTTTAGACCAAGCTCAAGGCAAGTAATTTGGTGTGACAGGTCATGCAAGGAGGAAACCCATTTATGGCTCAACTCCAGTGCAGGAGAAAAAATTAAAGCCAAAACACCTGGATTGTAAGACCTGACCCTTGTTTTCAGGAATGCATTTGAGGAGCTGCTGGTGCAGGACAAAGCATGACAATTAACAGCAAGGCAGGATGCTGGTGAGGAAACACTTAGATGGCGACAACTGGTACAGGTAAGTGGCGAATTCAGTTCTGCTTCATACCTTCTGCTACAGACTTTGATGTGCTATGAAGAAAGCACTGACAACAAAACCTATGATTTCTCCACAGATTTCTTGCAAAACTGGAATAATTTTGAAGAAGAACAGCTATTCTCATGGGTAATTACAGGAACTGTAATGAAGTATAAAATAAATGATCAGGAGGAAGGTTTCTTATCTCACTGAATGATGTAAAAATTGCTTCCATTGTTAGTTTGAAGGAACTGCCTGGTTTCAGCCTGAAATAGTTGCAGAGACTGCCTTGGCATAGAGTTATGTTTTCCAGATCTGTAGATTTGGGCCTTGCTAATTCTTTCCCCTGGACACCCTCTGGACAGTTTACAGCTGTAAACTTCAGTCACATCCTAGCTAGAAACTCAGTTCTGTGGTTGCAAAGACCAGAACAAAGTTACCCTGTGCTTTGAGTTGTTTCTGGATTTGAGGCTTCAGGCCAGAGACACTCCACAGTTTGGAACTATCCCTACCTGGTACACGTGTGCAATGAGTTGATCTCTGCTTCCACACTCCAGCTGGCAGAGGGGGCATTGTGACAGTCCCAGCATGGGCTCAGTGTTCAAACTCTCAGGCACCTATGGGTAGGAACAGCTGCTTTGGTGTAAGGCACACAGACCCCCCCAGCACACTGACATTCCTTAGCTGCTCCCAGTGCTGCCGGCAGATCGAGTGCTGGGTGCCCAGTCCTGCCACGGCTGCTTTGTGTGCTTGACATCTCAAAGAAACCTCCTTCATTTAGCCTCTGAGCAAAACTCCTGCATCTCATGGAGAGGAGGCAGAGGCCTCACAGCCCCACCTGCACCCGGGTTCTTGCCAGCACAGTGACTCTAGAAGGCAGGGCCTGTTCTATGGCAAGGGGAAATCAACGGGAGAATGGCACCAGAACCAAGGGAAGGGGATGCACTGCAAACATCTTGGCCAGTTTGTGCCTGCTGTCTCCTGTTCCAGGCAGCCAAAAAGCTCTTCATACCCTTTCCTCCTGCCAGGAGACATTGTTTGGAGGACATGGGAGGCAGAGAAAGATGAAGAAACATGAAGGGGAAAGGAAGTGTTTAAACAGTACCCTTCTCTCTCCCTGGAGGCTACAGTGAGTGCAGAGCCAGTACACACTTGCCTCATTTTCTCTCATCAATGGGGTTCCAGCCACGGGTCGTTCTGCATTTTCTAATTCCTTCTTCACTTTCACCATTGAGCCATCTTCCTCAGACGTATGGGAAGAAACTTCATCCTGAGTGGTTTCCTCATCATCGCTGCCACCTGAAATGGGCAGAACAGTTATACCAAGTGTCAGGACCCTGAGAGCACTCACAGGCCTCAACTGTCCTGACCAGCACTACAAGGAGCCTCTATCCACCCCCTCCAACTAGGGGTTCCATTTAAACTCAGTCTAGGGCACTTGAGTCCCTGGGCATGACCTCTTACACTGCCTTGCTTGACAATTGCCAGACCCTCAGCCAGAGCTGCTGCTGTTCCCACCCTGCTCTGGTGAAATGGGACTGGGTCCCATGGCATTGCCCAGTCAGTGCTGTGCTGGTCCAGTCCTTAGGACAAAGTCCTGCACTGGAGCAAAGGGCTAACCCAGAGGAGGAGCTGGGTAAGATGGTCCTCAGAGGAGCCACACACACTGTGCAGCCTTCAGCCTCACCCCTTTCCAGAGTCTCCCCAGTCTACTACCTTGGTGTAATTGGAAGGGGCAGAACTCACTGCTGCTGGAGTCAGGCTCTTGCAGTGGACGAATTGTTGGTCTTTGGTCCCCAAGAGTTCCAGGAAAGTTGTTTTTCATCATGGCTTGGCGGGCTTGCTCCTCCAGCCCTGCAAAGACTTGCTCCCCTAGCAGCCACAAAGACAAAGAGTCAGACTGGTGCTGTTCCACTGCTTCCACCACCAAGGCTTGCCAAAAATACAACAGGCATGGGGCTGCTCACCTGCACTGTGCAGAACCTCTGAAGTCACCTCTTGGAAAGCACTTAGGTCACTTCTCTGCTTGCCTACCCTGCCACACCAGCCTCTGGCACCTGCTGATGTGAGTCCCGTGCCTGGATGTAGAAGAGTCTCACTAGTGGCAATGGGCAGCACTGGCCTGCCCTCCGCATATGATGTATGTGCCATTCTAGCCACAAAATACCTGTGACCCCATATATCTGCCATAAATAGCCAGGTGAGACTTGCTGCTGCCAAGCTATCCACCAATATCCTACAGCACAGTTCAGGGTGGAGGGGAAGCCCCTGGGGACTATGACAGTATCCCAGATCAGGGATAATACTGCATACCTCTTCTAAATTATTAAGTCTTATTCCCAGCTATAGCAGGCATTTTGCACAAAAATAGCACCTCCCTAATTGCCTGGTACCTCACCTGCCCTCCACAGTGATATGGAAACTGGGGTGGTCCTTGGCATGTTCTGTCACCTTCTTCTGTCCCAGGAGGGATAAGGACAAGCTGCCTTTACAGAAAGTGTCTATGCTCAGAGCTGGTGTTCTCCTGTGTATATGGTGGATAGAAAACTACCTTGCCTTGCCCAGGAATGGCTCTTGCTAAAATAAACCTCATTGGCACTTCATGTGCTCAAAACAGAAACCTAAGGGAATGAAACCAAAGAGCTGAGATGCATGTTTAGGACAAAACAATTTGTTTTGTTGAAAGCAGCAACCACTAGTACCTCAGCCCAATAGGAGATGGCAAACACCTTGAAAGAAAGTAGTTATTTGTGCTCTGAATAAAAACTTCTTACAGCAATCCCTGCTCAAAGAAGTTTTGGTTCCAGAGAATAACAGTAAAAGGCAACCATTAATTTTCACATTAAAGCAAACAAATTACATTGTTCCAGGTGTAGTCGTGATTTACCTTTTCCAGTGGATGAGCTAGGAAGCTTGGGAAAGCTGCTGAACTTCCCAGCAGGCTGGCTTTTGGGTTGTATTTATCAACTGATTTGTCAGTGCTCAAGAACCATTCAAAGCACAAATGTGAAAATGCCAAGGAAAACACAGTGCATTTTTCACATAACATCAAAACCTAGCTTTCAGAAGACAATGTTACATTTTAGGAAAGGGCCACAGCTGCTACCAGTATAACCCAGAAATTGAACTCCTGAGAGAAAGCAGCAGTCCTGTTACAAGGACAGGAACATTCCCACGTGCTGAACTCTATCAGCCAGTGTTGCTCCATGTTCCCCACTCACGCTGCCTTCCTTGGAGCTCACCTTGCAATTATGGCAGGGCTTTAAAAAGCCGTAATTTATGGAAGATTTCAAAGACCTTCAGAAGTTTCACTGAGACTGTGGGAGAAGAGTTTTAGTTCCCAGTGCCCCCATGTAGGTTTCCAAAAGCATTTGAAGGCTTTTATCATTCTGTTTCAGAAATGTGAGAAACGTGCTGTAGAGAAGATTTGAGAACACAATCCATGTGCCTGAGGAGAGGTGCTGAGGAGCACCAAATCTATTTGTCATTGAAAGCAGCAGGGATCATCATGACTGCTGTGACACCCCTTCAGAAGCCATTCCAGCACTGAACAGTTTTCATGACCTGGAGCGCTTTTTTTATGTCTGGACCACAGCCTCACATTGATGGGACTGAGACACTGTACAAGCAGCAGACACCACAGAATTCCAGTGTCTCTCCAAGAAGCAGAAACCCACGAACCACCAGGATAAAAGTTCATAGACCGAAAAAGCATTGCAAGAGAAAGAGAAAAGATGGTGAAATGAGGAAACCTACAGAACATAGGACAGATGTAAAGGTACGATGGGAGATGTGCTGCTACCTTTGACAGAGTTCTAAAACAGAATTCCCAAATGTCACTGAGGCTGCTCATGGAAGCAATTACATGTTTGTTTTCTTCCCCCTTTTCCCTTTCAGACAGATTACGTGTCCACTGAGCAGCAGCCTGGAGTTCAAAGGCAGGGCAGGTTCCTGCTCAGCTGTACAAACCATGCAGACAGTCTGCAGGATTGAAGGGCGGGGATGTTTAGCTGAGGTGACAAAAGAAGGAACTCCTCACGTAACACTGGCATCAGTCACAGTAACTGAGAGCAACTGTGTGTGCCTTTAGCCTTTGTACAACAACCCCAGAGCCCAGTGAGCATTGACTCAGCACAGTGCAGAGAGCAACCAGCTTACCGCCAGCAATGCGAGCTGTTAACCAAACCCGTGCTGTTAACAGGTGATGTCCTGTGCATCCTCCCCAGCCTGCATCTAAAAACATCATGGGACTGGGACAGGCAAACATGGAAAAATACTGTCTTCCACTTGTACAAAATTTCTTATGTATTATAATAATAGTGTACATAAGAACTTAGGAAATGAGTGTCCTGTTCATCTACTGACGGACTCAGTCCTACTTTGATGAAGCTTTACAGCTGAAATGTTTGATAGGTCCAGGGTTATACTTTCGATGTTTCTACACACACATGCTCACAGACACACCCCCACCTCCACCCAACTTTGGGTACGCTTCCATTCATTAGGAAGAGGAGTTAGACAGGCAACAGCTTTAGGACCACTGCCATAAGTAAAGGATGTTATGCTCAATAGTGAATTCACAGACTCTTCTCCAGAAGTTTCTTTATTAAGTACAAAAAGGGCTGCAGGCTGACCACAACACCAAAACAAGTCACTGTAGTTGTTTACAAACAGCTATTGATGTAGGACAAGAGAGATCACACAAATGCCTCTGCTTTGTATTCCATTCTCCTCTCCATACTGCTGTGAATGAGTGGGATGCCAAGTGAGCAGTGATGGAGGTAGGGGACAGCCCTGTGGTACTGTGTAACATGGACAGGCATGACTGCTAGGGTCTGCTGGGCTATCAGCCCTGAGCACTTCCCTTCTTGAACTGTATGAATGCAGGGTAACTCTCAGGTGTTCTGGAAAATAAACACAGAAACAAACAACTCCCACCCCGAAATCCACAAAACAAAATCCAAAGGGACTACATCATTCTCCTGCCTTCCTTCCTAAACAGAAAGTTATCTCAGAGATGAGCCAGTTTATTCCCTCCTTGTACATCAATTAAAAGTCCCTGTTCATGTAGGTCTTCTCTGTGTTCCTGGACCTGAAATTTGCAAGTCTTTCCACCACTGTGGATCTATTCCACCTGCCCCATGGCTATTCTGGGTTGTCCACACTGCTGTAGTGGTTACTGAAATGAAAAACAACACAATTGAAAGGGTTAACAACGGCAGTCCACGGAGCCCTTCAGAACCAAGGGATTTGATGCAAGTAACATTTCTGCTCGGTTGTGAATGCTGGATGCTATTTCTTGCAAGATACTTTCCCTTCAACATGGGAATATTATAGACAGGAGAATCCAAGGAACACCAAAGAGCACAGAACGTGTGTGTTAGAGAGAGAGGGAAGGAAATAGAGGATTAATGGGATATTGGAACCATGATAAATAGAGCTCAGAAGCGGGAATTAATCTGACTAACAAAAGCTCTTCTCCAGAGTTCTAAAATAAGCATCAGTTGCAGAGGGCACAAGCAATAGAAAGCAAAGCAGCTTGTGGACAGCAGGGAGAGAGAAGTGCATGCTAATACCTGCAACAAATTTTGGCAAGCACAAAGACAGCAAGTGGTCCATGACTGATGGGGTGACAGCGCAGTAACAGATGAATGCAAGAACAGATGAATTGCTTAGAGTTTTTATACTTTTATACTGCATACTCTGGGAGAAAATAAAGGCCAAATTAAATTGATTAAGGTATCTCCACACAAAAAATCTAACTGCATTTTGTTTTTCAACAAGTATATTCCACCATTACTGCTCTGTTTGTTAGCACTTTGTCAGGTGTGTTTTTCATGCACCCCGTGGCAAAATAAAATTTTGTTCTTAAGAGCTATTTATGTGCTGCAGGGGAAATGACTACAATTAGAACTGTGGGACTGGCCATCATGCACAGAAAGACTTCTGTGATAAATTTTACAATTTTTATCATTGCTTCAGTATTATTTTGAATTTCCTTATATATCAACTTCTATTTAAAACTGTTTTGATTTGTAACCGTACAATCTCCTAGCTGGTTGCTCTGCTTGCCAAGCAAAGTGATTCTGTCCTAAGGGAGGACAGCAAACCATGTTGTTGTGAGGGCAAGGTGAAATGAGGGCCATGCCAAGCCTGGAAAGTAATCCTGGAAAGAGGAGACACCAAGCAAGCCAAGGAGAGGAGATTGGCAGCTGTCGCTCACCCTAGTCAGTCCAAGAAGGAAGAGAAGATGGAGTGGCCATGCAAGGAAGAAGGCACCATCCTCCCATCAAATTTGTCCAGTCATATATGCACAGTTGTATTTATGCAAATCCAAAAGGCAGTTCCCCAGCCCCGTAGCCTGCCAAATCAGACCCCAGCTGCAGGCAACTGCGTAAAAGGCTGCATACCTGCTGTCCCTTTCATTCCTCTCCTCCCAACCACTGCAGTCCCTGTGAAGAAGTCCCAGTAACGTGTCTGCTATGTCTCAGCCTGACTCCTCATTCTGCTGGCTCACCCCGTTCTTGGAGCCGGTGTTTTCTCCGATTATCCTCGTCAGGGCACTGCACGGCATTTCTGGGCCCTCCAGACACACAGCAGGCTAGGTAGACAGAGAAGTCCCAACGATTTCGTGGTGTTCATCATAAGACAGACAAGATTTTTCCATCCCAAGGTGAAGACATCACCATTGACAAGTTTCTGGTATCTCTCGGTCCCCTTATTTTCTTGTGGTCCTACTTGCTGCTCTCGATGGCTCTTGCTGAATAGTTGCTCTGCAGCAACATAATGCATGTAAAGGAGATGACCAGGTTCCAGAATTCCACTCCATGGCATACCTGATGCTATAACCTCCTGCCCCCTGGTAGCGTGTTTGTCAGACAGCTTCCTCCGAAACCAAGACTGGAGATACAATCATTTGTATTGAAGATAAAAAAGCAACGTTCACTGTGAAAACAGTGCACAGCTGAATTTTGTGATATGTAGAGTTTTGTGTGTCATAGTACAAGCTTCTGAAGAACATAACCCTTATGCAGTGAAGTGGAGAAAAGCACCCAGCTAAACACCAGGGAAACTCTATCTGCACCATTAGAGCTGCTGTAGTGCTTGGTTTCCATACTCAAGAGATCCCGACTCGGGCCCAGGGGAGACAGCTTAAGTGCATACATGACATACACCTGAGCTCAATGGCAGCAGTTATACCTGACCACTCTCAGAAGCAGAAGTGTGTGGACACAAGGCACATTACTGGCATCACAGGACAAAATACCAGACATACCAAATTTCTCTAAGAATGACAACTCCAAAGTCATTAATGTACTATCAGAAAAATTACACCTATACTCTGCCCACTGTAGAACCCAGCAATCAGAAGCAGGAAATTGGATAGCACAAGGCAATGCAGATGCCACAAGCCACACTCCTTGAGAACCTCACTCTGGCCAACACGGACGGCTCAGTTGGCTTTGCCAAGCTGCCCAGCCAGTGGGGCTGCGAGTCCCAGACAGAGGCACCTCCTCCCAGTGCATCCACCGAGTGTGCAAGGTGCCAGCTCCAGCCCAGTGTTTCCCTTTGCACAGAGAGCAGCATGCACAGATGCCTGTTGCAAACCTGTGCACAGAGGCAGCACACAAACACAGACATGCAAGCCAGCAGAACCAGCAATGAGGCAGTGTTAGGGCTGCAGCATTCAGCTCTGTCTCATACTCTTGACAGCTACTGCAGCCAGAAAAACACAGGGCCCTCTCAGCAGCCTTGCTCTCACTGATCTACAGAAATGGAAACTTATTTTCCTAATTGCAGCCCAAATTCCAAGCATGTTTCCAGCCACAAACCTGGGTATGAACAAGGGCATAGTTTCAGGCCCCTCAAATTCCCTCTGCTGCCAAACAAAAGCTATATATGTGCGGTTTCCCCTCTGCAGCAAAACCTCCATCTGTGTCTCCCAGTTCCACTGGTGCCTGGCTATAGCCTGCCCACAAGAAGTGCTGATGCACAGCATCTTCAGCCCTTCCACTGTCAAACAAATGCTAAGGTCTTGGCAATGATGGAGAAACAAAGATACATCTTAGCACCTCAGCTCAAGAATGATCTAGCAGACAGCATTTATTTGTCCTGTAAATTACTTGGCCATCACCCATTTCTTGACAGGAAAAAGCAAATGGCTTTATTTCATTATCTGGTAGGATACTGAGGTATGGTGAGCTTAAGTAACATCCCCAAGGCCAGTCAGCTGAGTCTGTGGTAGGATGAAGATCAAAACCCAGGACTTGCTGGCTTTTAGCCAACATGCTCCTACCACCTTGCCTAGAACTTCCTTTGCTACTCAAGGGAGGCCAGAGCCCCAAGCCACGTTCTCTAGTATTCTAACTTGTACTTTTGACAGTGCGAATGCAAAGCCCAGCTACAGGCCCTGCACATACACACTTTACAGCATTAGCTGTTTGTTCAAGCCCATCCCTGTCCTGCTATGCCAGGACACAGACAGCTTCCCTGATGCACAGAGCTCAGTTTCTCTTCTTATACACCCTAAGACAAAACATGAGTAACCACCATTCTCCACAAGCTGTCCCTTCCCATCACTCTCATCACTCCACTCCTCCACACCTCACTCCACAACCCAGCCAGAACAAGGGTCCCACAATGCTGCATAACATCATACTCACAGTGAACTTTGTTAGGAGTGGTCTGTTTCCGACGGGACATGTTTCCCTGACCTGGGAGCACAGAGCGTTCCTCCCCTCTGCAGAGGGCTCATCTGAGAAGAGAAGAGTCTGTCATGCACTTCACTGAAACCCTCCACGTCCCTGGCCAAGCTCTGCTGGTTGTCCCAGGGTCATTCCCCACCCTTCTGCCTACGGGGCTTGCTCTGCATCACCACAGCTGGATTCCAGGCCAGCATCCAACACAATCCACAAGCACATCACAAAGCACTGTGCATGGGCAGTCCTACCCAGTTCTCAGGCAAAGGTTTAAGCAATTGTGACCCCTCCCCGCCAAAAGATGAGCGTCCCCTTCAAAAATTACCGCAACCTCAGTCCCAACACCCTTCTCCCTCCTGCCCATTCCTGCAGCCTAATAATCATCCTTGTCGTTGAACTGATAGCGGAAGGCGGCATCTCCAGCAGTCCTCTCAGAGAGACAAACAAAAGGAGGAGCTGAACCCATTTCCCACAAGACACATGGACGCAGAGATCCCATCAGGCTTCTCAGAGGGACAAACACATGGACTTCATCAGCCTTTCGCTGACAGAGAGACACAGACATCCCATCAGCTTTCTCAGACGGACAAAAGGATCCCGTCAGCTTCGCGCTGCCAGACGGACACAGAGATCCCATCAGTCTTCTCAGATGGATGGACACGAAGACCTCGGCAACCTCCCCAGACGGCGGGATCCAGCCAGCAGTCCCAGCACACGGGAGACGGCAGGAAGGACAGGGCCCACAAGCGGCCAGACAGACAGACAAAGGGATGCGGCTCCTCTGGCATCAGGACGGACGAGGGAACCCTGCCCGGGCCCACGAGGTCCCGACCGGGCAGCCCTGACAGAGGGACCGGCGCTGGCAGCGGGGGTCCCGCCGCGGGGCCCGTCTCGCCCCTTGCGGGCGGCAGCCCCAGCCCGGCCCGGCTTACCCGGTCCCGCCGCAGGCGCCGGGAGCCGCGGACAGACAAAGGGCAGCGGACAGACGGACGGGCAAGATGGCGGAGGGCGCCGCGGAGTGCGCGACGCGAGCACGGGCAGGGGGGGCACGGCTCGGCACCGCTGGCACCGAGAGGGCACGGCTCGGCACCGGCTCGGCACCGCTGGCACCGGCTGGGCACGGCTCGGCACCGCTGGCGCCGGCTCGGCCGCAGACCTCAGGGGCCGGCTTTTCGTTACCTGAAGCGTCTCACCTGTTTGCCATGGACCCAGCCCAGCGCGTGACTCCCGGCCGCCCGAGGGAGCTCATCCGTGCCGGCGACGAGGCTCGCTCACCGCCGGCCGCCTCTGCCGGCAGCTCACCGGGAGCCCTCGTGCCGCCCCGGCTCACCAGAATCCCGCGTACCCTGCAAGGCCAAAATGCACGAGTTTAGTTTTAACTTAAACCCACCGCGCGCGTTGTGAACTCGCGCACCTGCTGAGGGAAGAACCGCCCCGGGGGCTCGCGGCCGCCTCCCCTCGCGGGCCGCCGAGCGCCGCCGCGGGAGCAGCGGGCCCGCTCGGAAGGGCCGCTGGGCCCGCTTACCCGGGGGCTGCGGTACCGGGCCCAGGCCCGGGCTGGACTTTGGTCAGACTCTCCTTCGCGGTGGCACCAGCGCCGTGCGGCCCTCAGAGAGCCGAGGACCCCGCGGCCAGGTCACAGCGCCCGGCGGAACGCCGCGTTGCCGGAACCGCCGCGCCGGGGGCGGGCACCAGCGGGCGCCTATCAGGCGTGGCACACGTTGGTCGCGCAGAGGATCCCTCCGCCGGGCCATGTAGTCCCTCTGCGGCGCTCTCCCGGCCCGCGCCCGGCCCCCCCCGGCCGACCTTGCCCCAGGGTCGCGTTTGCGGGAGCGGGCCGGGACCGCGCCCGCCGAGACGGCTCGACGGTGCCCTGGACCGGGTGCGGGGAGTGCCGGCTCTGAGGATCACTCCGCACGCGATGAAGGCTTGCGGCTGTCGCGCGCCATTTTGGGTGCCGGAGAGCTGCGGAGCGGCGGGCGG
>VYZR01388332.1:0-13464 GCA_013400675.1 Oxylabes madagascariensis
CCGAGCCGCGCCTGGATCAGCCTCTGGCATTTCACACTGTGCACGTAACCCCCGGGGTTTAAAGGCTGCTTGCTGCCAGCTCAGCCCGTGCCGGGGAGTGGGACTGGCCCTTGGCACTCATGGGTGGCTGGGCAGGATGACTTCAGCAAGACATGCCTCACCAGCCTTGGGAGGCAAGTGCAGCTCTGGGGAGTGTGTGGTTGCATTATCCCACAGCTGGTGTGCTCAGCAGCAACAGGCTGCCTGCCCCAGGAAGGGATGCAGGAGTCAGCATCCTGGAGCTCTGCATGTGTGCGGTGTGCTGGAGCTGTTCCCCCGGCCTCACACCTATGGGTCCATGAGCGTGGCAGGAGTAATTTGTGGCTCCATTAGCACTGGGAGTCAGCATAGCGGCCCTCCAGTGTGCCCACTTGATAAGAAGCAAGTTCCACTGAATAATGAGCAGTAATTGGATTTCAGGGTTAACCAGCTTGCAGCAAAAATAGAAAAGAACAGAAAGCCATTGGATATTTCTGTTCTGGCTCATCAGACACTGGAAGTTTATCTCTGCTGAGAATAGCACAGGAGAGGTAAAGTTATTAGTGACCATCAGAGCATGGTGATACCATCTCCCTCTTGCGTTTAGTGGGATGAGTCTGTTCGTCCTCTGTGAGTTTCATTTAAGGCTATGGAAGTTTATAACCCCCTGCAGGAGAGCTCCACCCGTGCACCAATGCAGTGTGGCAGAGAGGGGAGAAACCAGCTCTCCTCAGTGTGCAGGAACATCTGGCCTTTCTGCTGCCAGCTTGAGGCAGAAGGCAATGTCTCCTGCCAGTGTCACCTCATCCAGGTGACAGCCTGGTGGGCGGAAGGCCAGCAGATGAGCAGCACCACCATGCCTGGAGCTGCAGTTGCCTTTTTTGGGGTGGCACCAGTGTAGGCAGGGTGGGTACAGGTGGCTGTCCCAAGCGCTGGGAGGTGCACACCGCCGTGGTGGCCCATCTTCCAGCGAGGTGAATTCATGCTGGGAGTGGTGCAGAGAAGGGCTATTAGCACAGGGCAGAATGGAGAGCCTGCCTTGTAAGATGAAGCTGAAAGCACTTGGCTTGTTTAGCCCAGCAAAGAAAGGCAAAACAGGAATATGATTACTCTCCATAAATATATCAAGCCAGTAAACATCAGGTACAGAAAGGAACCATTTAAGCTAAAAGACTGTTCTGGCACAAGAACAAATAGGCTTAAACTGGCTAATGTAGGCTGGAAATTAGGAGACACTTTTTAACCATGGGAAGCAGAGGAGGAAAAATACCTCATCGCTTTTTCAAATGGAGCTAGACCACCATCTGAAGGGAGCAGAAAGCCAGCTGCCTGCAACTGCAGGGGTCTGGGGTGGGAACCAGCAGGGTCCTGCCATGTCAGGCTCCTTCCAGGGTGACTGGGTGCACGTTGCACAGCCGGCAACTTCAGAGGTCCCAGCTTCTCAAGGCAGGGAGCACTGTTCCTGCAGGCAGGGCCTGCTGACACCAGTCTGCCTCTGTTCAGGAGCTGGCAGGCACCTGGCACCTGGGACAGCCCCCCAAATTGCTTGGGGTGGAAGGGGTAATGAACCAGAGGCAGCCAGTGGTGTCCACCAGCTTGGAAAGTGCAACAGGAGCAAAAGCTTCACTGATCAGAGCAGGGCAGCTCAGAGCACCTGGATTCGGGCTGGGAATCTGCTGCCATCACTGCTTGATCTGGATTTTTACTGGGAATGGCACACAGCTGAGCCACCAACTCCAGATTTTACCTCCTGCATGAAATTATTCTCAATTCCCTGTATATTCTAGGGCCTTCCTAAAGGATGGGTGAAGAATCTGCTGATGAGGACTCTAATCAGTTTTGAGAGCAGGTAATTTCTCAGCTAGAGATCATCTCCAAACAGGAAATCAGATTCAGGAGATATCTGCTTTATGCAGCACATCATGGTGGACTCAAGCAAAGCTTGTGGTAACAAGCAGAGCTGGAATAAGAAGATCATTATTAACATTATGCATTAATTACTTTACAAGCCTCCTACCAGGTGTGCTTTCCTATCTCACTCATCTCTAGTATTAATGGAACAGGAATAATTCTAGACCCAATCCTGGCATCTGGGCAGGGTTTTTTGGGTGATGTTTCTCCTTTCTGATACTGGAGGAAAGATGTTCCCTGCCTTCATTGTGCGTTTAGAGTTTGGCAGCGTGCCTGGGATCGTAGTAAGACAAAAAAGCATTTGAAGGAAGCGGCCACTGGATGGAGCCTTAAAGGTCATAACAATTGCCGGCTCCAGTACAGATGGTGCTCGCTGATGAAAAACACCGAGCGGGAAAGCAGCGAGCATCAGGGCTGCGGGATGCTGCAGAGCCCAAATCCACCACCCTGATCCCAGCTCTAGATACCTGAGCCAGCTGCCAGCACCTCTGCCTGCTCCTGCCCCCGTGTCCTGCCCTCATTGTGGCGGCTGTAGATCGCTTGGGGTAGGCATGCACTCACATCCCGGGATGCTCTAAAACACCTCACCAAACACCTTGCTTCAATTTGGCAAGACAAACAGAGATAAGTGACTGTGTGAAGAGAATTCCAGTTTTGATTAAAACTCACAGACCTGCAAGCCTCGGCTCCCGCTTGAATAAGGATGAGGATAATATTGGCAGGAGAAAATGAAAACATCTGATGATATCTGAAGCAGAAGTGTGGCAGGGTGTCAGCTTCGGGAAAGGGGTTCACAGCTTTCTCCTGGACAGGGTCTGGTGCGCCGAGCCCTTGGCAGCTCCACTCCCTGCAGCCCTGGGAAGGGGTAAGGCAAACTCAGCCAGTGGGCTAAGAATTTTCTGGGTGAGTGGACAAACGCGCTCACTAAAACGGGCTCTGCAGGGGGGACGAGGGCCATCACTGGGTCCAGCTGTTGGGATTCATCCTCATTGAACATCCGGCCGCCCAGGGAGCGATGGAGAGCTACGGGAGGTGCGGTGCATCTTGGAGGAGATGTCAAACAGCGCTACCTCTGTGCAGGCGCTCTCCCTTTAAAGCAATCCCGGGGCCGAGAGCGGGGAGGAGGCGGGGGCAGGCGGGGGGCGCGGCGCCTCGGTTCGGCGGCGGCTGCTGCGGGAGGTGGCCGGCGCCGCGGCGGCGAGCGGAGCCCGGCAGTAGCCGCCAGCCCCGGGGTATGCGGGTGAGCGGGAGAGGAACCCGGAGGAAGGCGGAGAGCGGCGGGGAGCGGGGCGAGAGAGCCCGGCCGAACCCTCCGGAGCGGCGGAGGATGCGCCGAGCCCCGGGGAGTCGAGCCCAGCTGCAGCGCGGCGCGTCCCTCCCGGCCGCCGCCCCAGCCCGTGCAGGTAACGGCGGCGGAGGGGATCGGGGGCACCGGAATGGGATTTTGTGGAGGGAGAATATCCATCCCCCCGGAGACAGTGGGGACACCCATGATCCCTGGAGACCTGCGGCTCTGCAGCCCATCACTCGGCAAGTGGGACTCGATCCTCTCGCAGCGGGGCTGAGATGAGAGAAGTGTCCCCCCGCGGAGTGAAGGGCTCCCCCGGCGCGAAGAGCTCCGTGGGGCAGGCAGAGACAGGGTCGCCGTGCTCTGGGCCCCCCAATGCCCCCAGGGGCTGGAGGCCCAGCTCGGAGCGATGGCAGATGCTCTGTGCCAACCTCAAAACCGCCCCGATCGAAGCTCGGCTTTGAGGTTGGATGCATCCAGCAACCTCAGGCAGCTGGCGCGGGAGATAGGCAGAGTGTGGCGTGAGGTGACAGGTTCCCATCTTGCCACCTGCATCCCGAAACCGGCCAGCTTTGGGCTGATGCTGTGGGGCACCTGGCCCCAGTGGTGCTGGTGGGGGCAATGGGAGCCAGTCCTTGCTCGGACTAAAGCTAGAGGAGATGACAAGGGTGCCTGGAACGTCACAGCTGGGTCCCTAGGGACTGCTGGCTCCATGACGGATTATACTCCCGGTTCAGCGACAACAGGGGTGCGATTTGATCCCAGACACTTTGTTTCCAGCTCTGTGTTCATCAGAGGATCTGCCCAGCTAGGGGAGCTGCCTGTGTGCTTCTTGCTCCCCTGCTAGATTAAGGCAAATTGCCAAGCTGTGCCCATGTCTCTATTGAAAAACTGAGTCTCATCTCATGTTCCTCGACTTGTACTGGAGCAACCCACCACAACAGCGACTCGAGGGCCCCAGGGCTCTCCTTTTATCTGCTGCGCTGCTAACGGAGGAGAGAGAGAGGTTTAATTATCCTCAAGTGTCAGTTCAAGATAGATCTGCTGGGACACAGCTCTTGGCAGGTGCAAAATAACAGGACGTTTTCATGCATGGGAGGCTGAGCTGGGAACAGTTCAGTGGTTTAATTGGAAGGGTTCATATCAGGGTACAGAAAATGGGACGGTGCAGGCTCCAGCAGTGATCCTGGTGCTGCAGCTGTGGGAAGGGAAGATGGATGCCGAAGGCTAAGAACTTTCTCTGGTGCATTCTTTTGTGGGCTTGGAGCAGAGCGGGTGCTCCGGGCTGGTAGCACAACTGCAAGGCCATGCTGTCCTGTGACCTGCGAGGTGCAGATGTGTTTTCAATCTCACTTTGTATCTCAGCTTTTCACTCGGTTCCCTTGAGAGTCCTTGCAGGGCCACTGGGAGATGTGCCCTGTTTTATGGGGCATCCTAGAGCTGAGAATGAATGAATCACTCTAGAACCAGGGCACTCTGAGGCTGTCTCCTAGGCGAGCGAGGTGCGACGGCCTCAGGGCTTATGGAACAGCTTCTCCTCCCTCCTCCTGCCAAAATCCCTGAAATGGTTAGAGGAGCTCTCAAGTATTTGAAGAGTTTCAGTTCTCTGAATCCACAGAGAAAAGCCTCTTTCCTCTGCACACAGCTGTGGCATGGGTGTTTGACTCCCATGGGGATGTCTCCACCCTGCCTGGGCTGCAGTGCTGGATGCATGGAGCATCTGTCTCCTTCCTCATCTCCTGTCCAATCCATGCCATGGTTGTTGGCTCCCGGAGCCAGATTTGGATCAGAAAGCAGAACCTCCTCCATTTGTGGCATCCACAATGGCCATATTGCTACCACAAAATGAGACTTCTCTATGTCCAGACCCTGTAATCAGCCTGGTTTGGGACACTCCAGCACGAGGAAGAAAGATGTCCTATTTTATTTTATTGTTTATCCAGATATGCTGAGCTCTCCTCTGTGTGCATTCCCGGGGGACCATGGGACAGATGTAAAGAAGCACTGGCTCCATCTCTTCTGGCTCCTTGGAGGGGATGTGGTATCCTGATTTTCTGGTGAAGTCACAGTGTTGTGCTGTTGTAGTTAGGTTCCTTGTTTTAGAGTCCAACATAATGACTTAGCTGTACTTCATTTCAGTGCTGGGTGCAACAAGCCAGCCCTCATGCAGTTGGTACAAGCACAAAACAGCAGTTGGTGTTGGAGGTCTGGGGTTGGTCCTGTCTCATCTACAGCAATCATGTTCTAGCCCCCCTTGCTAATTGCTGGTGTCTTTTTCTGACGCGGAGGGGACATTCAGTAAACATGGCGAGTTTCGTAGTTGTGCTGAGATGGTGTTTTCAGGAAGACCCAGTTATTAGATGTCATTTTGGCATCATCCCCTTCGTGCTTATGCTTGGTAAATGCTGCCATTTGCTTGTAGCCATGCTCCAGTCCTGCCAGAGTCACATCCCTCCTTTGCAAATCTGTATTAGTGAAACTTGGTTGTTGCTTGGGTGAAAACCTTATGGATACTCCTGGTGCTGTGACCTGTGTGATGCTGACCCTGATGCAGGAGTGCTGAGTATCTGGCTAGCGGTGGCTTGAGGGAGGGCAGCTCTGAGAGGAGGCTTTTTGTCTTTTGTCATAGTTAATTGTGCCTGAGTCTCTGACAAAGGCATTTTGGAGGTGAGATTGAGGAGCAGAGGCTCCTCCTCACTTCTCCTTGGAGGTCAAGCATCTCGGAGATGGGCTGGACCAAGTAAGAGCAGAACCCTCACTCCTTTCAACTACAACAATCTTTTGGTGCCACCTGTGACAGGAACATATTTAGACTTGATATATATCCCCCACCTTGACTTTGGGCTTTAGATCAAGGCGTTAAGAGCTCTTGATGCTTGCACACACAATAAGGGGAAAAAAAATTAAAACCACAATCCTCAAAATGTTTGCAAATCCAAGAGCTTATCATCACCCTGGGTAGGCAAAACTAAGCAAGGGTAGGATCAGTAAATCACAGAATCAGCCACTTTCATCATCAAACATCAGGGCTGGGACAGAGCTAGCATGGAGCAGCATAACCACACTGAGTCCTTTGGGAGGATGCTCAGGATCTGGCACCATGGGTTTTTCCTTTAATATCTTTACAGTGAGCATCTTGGTAATCAGCAGGGATCCCAGCCATACATGGACAGGGCTGGGCTTCAGACGGATGTGATGAAGAAACAAAGGCTGCTTGTGGTACAGAGGACTGAATGAACCTCTTGCTGGGGGCTCTATGAAGGACAGTGGCTTATTCAGGACCAAATGAGCTGAGCTAATGCAAGCCCCCACCTTGGTCAAAGGGGTCTGATAACTTCAACCAATAACTGAACTGCTGAGCAGGGAGAACACCCACACTTTTAGCCCTGTGAGGAGATTTAGACCATCCCTGCAAAGCTGAGAACATCCTATCTGCAGATCAGCACAACAGTGCCAAAAGTAATAACAGTAAAGGGGCTGGTTTTACAGCATCCCATCACTTTAGCCACTCTCCTACATCCACTTGCCACCAAAGGCCCTCTCCAGTGAGGCCAGTCTCTGCTGCTGGTGAGCAGGGGCCATCCTCTCTCTGTACTTGGTGGTGGTGGGTAGGTGGAGTGGAGTTGTATGGTGACGTGTGAAGGGATCAGGCTGTCCTGACACATCGGCATTGGTGGTGCACAATACCCCAAGGCAGCCACTGCTGAAGCTGACTATGTGGGGTGTGTGTAGCACCAGTGGAGAGAAGATGGGCTGGCATCTGGCCTCCAGATCTGTCCTCCTGCCATGCTGAAAGCAAACTCAGAGCCAGAGGTAGGGCAGGTGGCATCTCCCTCACCGGCGCTTGTGTTGAGCCAGGCTGGTGTATGCTCCACGGGCAGCAGTGAGCCCAGGTTGCCCTGGGGCAAAGTGCCAGTGGACCAGGACAGCTCATCTCTTGGCAACATCATCAGGGACTCAGAAACCCAGCCCACAGGGAGCACTGCAAGGCTGAAGGTTTTTCCCCAGCATGTTTGGACCTGGGACATCAGCTGGTGTGACAGCATCACACCCCAGTGGTGTCAGAGTCTGGGGTCAGGCCAGTCCATCTGGAGTTTCATGGCATTATCTCTTAAATGCCTTTAACTGCAATAGGATGGCCTGACTGATTGGATTGTGCTCTGTAATTAATTAGCTGGGTGGGCCGTATGGGAAGCAGCAGCAATGGTAAGAGGAGGGGAATCTGCTGGCAGGAGCTGTTAAGCTTCAAATGTCCATTTCTCATTAAACCAGCCTTGTGCAGCGTTAGTTCCTGGGCACAGGGGGTTAGTTCCAGGGTCATGGCCCTTTTCCATAAGAGGAAGTGTTGTTTCGCTGCCTGACCACTCCCCCAGAGCCTGTGTCCTGAGAGCCCCAACCAACTTGCCTGGCCTCAGGGACCACTAGGAGGGAAGAGCTTGTTTGGGTTGGGATGCTTTGGGGGTGGTGAGGGGATATCCCCTCCAGTCAGGGTGACAGACCCTGCAAGCACTGTAGGATGGCTTCAGGGGTTTAGGGGCTGCTGGGCATGGCTGGCAGAATTCCCGTTGCTCTTCCTTCCCGCACTGGATCCCATAGGCTTCTCCTCACTCCCCTCCTGCTCCCAAACCTGCCATGCCTCTGCTCGGCTTCTTTGTCTACTTTTAGCATCCATTTGTGCCTTTAAACAGACAGCAGCTCCCTTAGGGTGGGTTTTTTCCTTTGTGTTTACTGTGGGGATTAATCAGGACCTGCAGCGTAAGGGAAACCTGCAACGAACGGCTCCTTTTTTATTGTTTGATTTGGGAAATTTTGCTGGGTTGGGCTGTTTTTGCCGGGTCTGTGCTGTTTTTTAAGGGGTGCATTTTGGGAGTGTTGTGGGAAGAGGGGGTGTCCCTGTCTGCCCTGGGCTGGGGTCTCTCCTGGGCATGGCATCCTTTGGGCCTGGGGTCACTTCCTCCCTCACTGGGTCCTGTATGGGTGGAGGAGAGAGGGCTCTTCTCAGGGTGCCTCCCCTGGGAGGTGAGACCTGTTTTCTGCTCAGGTGCCCCTACCAATCCATCTAACACCCATGGGTCTGTCTGCAGCTCCCAGGTTCCTCCAGCGCCCATTTGGAATGTGGAGAGCTGGGATGTTTGCTGCTAACAGGCACCTCTGTGCTCTTGTAAAATTTCAAGCTGGCTTGTGATGGGGAAACTGAACTTTGTCCGTAAGTGCCTGCTCCAAATGGTCCCTTCACCTGTGTTTGGGGGTCTGGGATGGGCTCTCCTGCTCCTCGATGCTGCAAGGAGGTGGGCGTGGAGGAGGGCAGTGTAAAACGCCAGAGGGTTGTTGTTGCTGCCAAGCTGGAGAAGAGTTGTAATGCCCTCTGCTCCAATGGCTGATAAATCTTGGAGGAAAAAAAACAAAGAAAAATGAACAAAAAAAGCCATGTGCCTGCTCAGCTTAACCCTCAAAGGGAAAACCACGTCGTTTTAAAAAGTAAAGCTGTTAAAAATAGAAATTTTTAGCAGAGAATGACACTCAGAGGAGTCAATGAGCTCTGTTACAAGAGCTGGGAAACAAAACGCTCCAGGGGCTGTGAAAGGAAGTCTTTCCTTTTCCAACTCCCTGAGTGTCAGGTGTGGCTCCTCAAGCTTGTTGTTTTCCATCTGGCTGTGCCAGATCCAGCCAGGCTGTGGTGGTCGTTGGCTGCTCCCAGCTGCTGCTGCTTGCTGGAAGTGGGGAATTTACCATCTTGGGAAGGGGAGAAGCTGTGACTCAGACTTGTGTTACATCTTGCCTTGGGTTTTCCACTCGCCAGCAGGGCCGAAGGGGAAGTGGTGACCCCCACGGAGCATCCCTTCCTTATTTATTTAATTCTTAATTGGCTAAGGAGCCCTCTCATTTGCTTCGGTTCTGACTAATGAGACGCGCCTTGCTTTGACAGCGTGTCACAAGCAATAAATTTCTCAGGAGCTTCTGGGCTGCGTGGATGCCCTCATGCTCTCGCCTGGCTCACCCTCCTCCACATCACCCTGTGCTGCTGCCCCAGCCTGGCCCTTGAGAGAAGGAGAGGAGGATGAGAGACCTCTTTGGGATGTAGAGGTCTGGGTGTGAAATTGGTGATCTCTTTGGGCTGGGCTCAAGGCTAGGTGTTGGGGCCTTCCTATATTGTATGTCTGGGCTGGAAATTGGAAAGTAGAAATCGGCAAGGACCCAGACAAGCTGTTGTTTAGCAGCCGTGATCTCTGTTGTGTTTTCCCAAAGATCTCAACTGTGCCTCAGGGTGTGAGCATTGTGCCAAGCTCCAGCTAATCTCACCAGGGGCTTGGGCTGGCTGGCAGTGAACCAGCATGCCAGTGAAGATCCTATGGAAGACTTTCATTCCCATTAAAAGTGCCCTTTTTATTGGAAGGTTTTGCAGGAGCATGTCTCCTTTGGTGAGGAAAGAAGGGGATGGTCTCCAATAGCAAAATCTAGATGGACTCATGATTTTCAAGGCATTTCCCATGGGGCTTTACCAAAAGCAGCCTGGTTGCTGTGGGGGGGTGCAGAGATGGAATTCTCCTCCCTTGCCGTCCTGCTGAGGTCAGGATGTGGGGTGCAGTGCTCCTGGGATCCTTGCTCTAGAGCATCCTTGTGTGCATTAGGAGCATACAGCCTAGTTGTTGTGTCGTATAGGTGTAATGTGATGCTGATACAGGTGAGGAGAAGGGTCATGGGCGAGCTGAGGGCTGCCACCCTGGGGCAGAAATGCTCAGCCACATCTGACCAGAGCAGAAGGGGTTGGATGCTACTGTGTTTGAGGGCGTGGAAGCCTTGGTGCTGTTTGTCACCTCTTGCTGGGTGACACTAACCTTCACTCTCCTGGAGTCGTTAAGGGACTGCTTGAGGTTTCAAATCATTGATGGGAAACACTAACTATTAGCATTTCTTCTCTTTGTATTCGTGATGGATTCTCTTTAGGCGTTGCTCTTAGTGGCTCTCCACTGTTAGCTTTTGTTTTCTTCTCAATAGCTTGTCTAATAAACGCCATTATCTTGGGCACAAATCTACTTCATGTCTCAATTCCACTTGGCGAGAGTTGGTAATAACAGCTGAACAACATCCTTTGAAAAGGGACTCTGTCACCAGCAGCCCTGGATGCCACTTCTCGGCTTCCCACACTTGTCCCCAGAGCAGATAAAGACAAGGGGAAGGCACGTGGCCAGAAAGCAAAAGGGACATCCTCCTGATAAATTGGATGTCTGAGCTGTGCCGGCAGCAGTCAGTGCAGCAGCTCTGGGGATCAGGGCAGCTCGGGCCCTGCCACCTTGGTCATTAGAGGAGATGTGTTTATGGCCTGGGATCCTTCCCAATTCCAGCAGATTAGAGGAGAAGTATGGTGGTGAAAGGTGACGGCTTGCAGGGAAGATCAGGAGTATTTCTTACAGCTTGAAGGAGCTTCTTATCTGTGGCCAAATCAAGCTGTTGCCTCCCAGTCTGAATCTGGTTCTGAAAAAGCTTTAAGCGGTAGCTGCTGGGTGCTTACTGCGTTTTGGGTCAGCCTGGAGATCTGTGAGGGGAAGTATTAAGGCAGCTCCGTGTTTTGGCTGAGGGCAACACGTTCCCAGCCCATGGAGACCTGACCCTGATGTCACTGCAGTGACTTTAGTTACTGTCCCTACTGCATGAGCAGATGAAGTGGAGGGCAAGCAGTGTTTTAATTAGAACAAACTCTATTTATTTCTGCTGGACCAGGCTGTGCTCAGCTGCTGTATTTTCAGAGCTTCCCAAGGAGGATTTCCCATTCCCAGGGGGAAGGAGACGACTGATAGGAGCAAGCTGCCCCACCTCCTCTCAGTTGTCCCATTGCTGGGATATCTGGCTGCTTCCAGTATCTGTCCCCTCCCTGAGTTATAAATACTTTATCCTCTCAGTGCCTACTGCATCAAATATTTTTTTTTAATGGTATTTTCTTTTTCTATTTTTTCCTGACTTGGTTCTTGTATTTCAAAACACGCCTGCCACGCGCGTAGCGCTCAGACATGCTCTCGGCTTCCCCCCAAATGTAATTGCTTTAAAACTGCAGATAGTTGGCGAAAGCAATTTTCTCTCCATTACGGAAGACTCCAGCTCCTCTCATCCTTTATGCAAGTCACTCTCCCCCAGCCCTGCCTTCTCTCTGCCACTGTGCAATGCTCAGCACTGGGGCTGGTGGTACCTCTGCTTTCCTGAATGAAGCTCTCACTTTTCTGGCCTCGAGTGGTGCATGGTGAGGACCTCTCTGGGGAAAAAAAGTGGCTTCTACCAGAGCTTCTGCTGAGCAAGGGCGATGCTCCCTGGCAGCAAAGCCCTTCCCTTGGCCATGCCGATCTCCCTGGTGGAATGGGTACCTGTGCCAGGCACGTGTTCACCGTGGTTTTGCAGCTCCACCACGCGCACATTTAACATGCTCCTTCTGTCCGCAGGACGTGTTTGGTTTTCAAAGACATTAATGATGGAAAATAAATTGGAATCCAGGAGAAATAATCTTTAGGCATTCTCTGTAGGCCTTGTCTTGCCTTGCCTTCCTCAGCCATGTTGAAGGCTGTGGCTGGAGGGGAATATAAATGAGGAGGAGCCCCAGGTCTCTCTGATCTGCTGTGATGTCTTGTGCTCAGTGAATCTTGCTGCAAGGAGTCTGTCTGCTCTCTGGTGCTGATAAACCCAAGGGGGGCTGGAGACAGTGGAAGTCATGAGGGGTTGCTGGACTTTCCTGGAGGGTTTGGGGTCCTGAGTTAAAGGAGGTTGAGGCATGCCAGGTTTTCTGAGGGTCTGTGCCCTGCTTGGGGGGTTTTAATGTCACTCTGGCATGGGGCAGGAGTTGTCTTTGGTTCTGCACCAACCTGTCCAGGGGAACCAGGCCCTTGTGTCAGCTGCCCACACTGCTGATGGAGTTAGGTCACAGGTAAACGAACCTGAACATGCTCCATGCACGCTATGGCTGCAGTGTTCCCTGCCCTGTGCTCAGACCCCCTAAGGTGCTGATCTCCTGCCTGGAGGTGAAGATGTCATCCCCCCAGGATCACCACCCACAGCAGGCAGGGATCATGCTGGCCATCACCCCTGAGATGTCCCTACTGAGATGTCAGCAGCATCTCCAGAAGCACCCAGAAATGACTTGTCTGGGCACCCTCACAGCAGGAGAGGATGCAGTGGCTTTGTCAGCAACAAAGCTTTTGGTCCCTGGAGGAGAGCCAATGTGCCATAAAACCTGCTCATTTCTCCTGCCATGCTCCTGCAAAGTGAGTGTGGAGCTGGCACAGACTAGGAGTCCACAGGGAGCCATAGCTCACACTGGCCTCTGGCGAGAGGCTGTTAAAGCACCACTGCCTATCTTAGCCGGCCCCTGGGCTGCTCTTGGACATGGACCAGCCTTGTAATGAAAGCTTTCTCTATGTCTGTTTGTTTTCTGAGCATCAGTTTAATGTCTGAAAAATCCTGTTGCAGCAGAGCCTAGAGCACTTCAAAGACACTGCAGGAGAGGAGGGGGCTCTGTAGGGACCCTGCCTATGCCAGATGTGGGAAGAGACCTGGCTGGCCACCACAGCCAGCTTCCTACTTCCAAGGGATTTGGCTTGGTGTGTTGAGGGAGACATTGAGCTTTGCTCCCATGGCATAGATCCATTGCTGTGCGAGCCTGGTACATACCATGTCCTCCAAGCCTTGGATATTTGGAGATGCCTATATGAACAGGTGAGGATTTGGGTAGGGAGGATTCATGGTCTGAAACCTGCTGTAGTTGTCACATTAGCATGTTGAGTGATGCTTGTGCATCCCTCTCTTAGGGGATGATGCTGGTGACTTCTACTTCTCACTAGGATGGAGTCAAGGCTGGCTGGCTGCTCCAAGGTGCTCCACAGCTCCCCAAAGTGGCACTTCTTGCAGTGGTATCCTCCCAGTCATGTAGTTCTGTGTTGTCTTCATGGTGTCAAGCTCTGAATGAGCTCAGGCAATTTGCTTTATAAAGCAATGCACTAAATATGTCAACACACAGTGCATGTTTTTAATATAATATTTCAGATTGTTTTGAAAGAAGCCAAGATCCTGCTTTCCCTCTTCATTAGGAACGTTTTATGTGAAAGAGATGAACAATAGAGAGAGTTTGCCAGAGAGAAAGCTTTCCCAAGTATTTGTTGCTGCTGAGAAATCAGCTGCTTTTTACAAAAAACCCCTCAAAGCATAACTATCAGGGCAATTAAGCAGCTTGTAAGCTGCCAAGGAAGGTTGTAGAATTGGCTTTGCTG
>VYZR01388333.1:0-13242 GCA_013400675.1 Oxylabes madagascariensis
CGGTTATTAACAAAAATTAGGACTGAATATTAATTGGGATGACAACTCTGCAAAAGTTAATAATGGAGATTTTTTATTCCCTTCCCCAGAAAAAAGCTTCTGATCCTAAAGCTTTCCAATCCCGCCCCAAAAAATAGCAGAACTTCCTTTCCCTCCCAAGACCTGTGACAGCACTGGCCCAGAAATGCACCCAGGTCACCTCTGAGCAGCGGAATGTGGATAAGTTTCAACTTCACTGCTGCAATGGAAAACTCTTTCTGGAATCCAAGTCCTTCTGTGTTAGTCTGAGTGTCTGTCCCTTGCAGAAGATTTTTGATAGCCTCTTGTCTCCTTTTTTCCAAAGCTTCCAATAGCCCTAAGAGCAGTTTGTCTGTGCCTATGGGTCCACCCGTCTACGTGGACTTGGCCTACATCCCCAACCACTGCAGTGCGAAGAACACAGATCCAGAGTTCTTCAAACGGGTTCGAGCATCTTACTATGTTGTGAGTGGGAATGATGCAGCCAACGGAGAGCCAAGCCGTGCAGTGCTGGATGCACTTCTGGAGGGGAAGTCTCAGTGGGGAGAGAACCTGCAGGTAGGTCATGGAAATGCAAAGAGGTGTGTCATGCTTTTGATGTCACAAGTGCTCAGAAGATGATGAGTATCACATACCCAAGGGAGTACACAGAGGAAACAAAGGGTATTGGGCATACCCTGTTTTGCAGTCTCAGTGGAGTAATTGCTTGTACTGACAATGAGGAGGACACCTGCAAAATGGTCTGAATGGAAGTAGATATATCCTCTTTTCCATATCCTCCTGAGGGGAGAAAGCATTGAGAGATCATGCAGTCCTCTTTACCTACTGCAGGAGCCTATCCTCAAGCAAAATCAAGCACCAACACAAACTGAATTTTCATCAGTGTCCCACATCCAGTGGTATCTGTTGCTAGCCTAGCTTGCTGAAGATTTTTCTGACAGCAACTTACTAATAAAACTTTTAAACAAGAATGTTTTATAACACAGTATCTGCTTAGGCAGGCTTGCAGATCACCCCAGGGGGCATGCCTGAAGACATGTACAGGAAGGTGTGTATGTTCTTCCAGATGAAGCAGCCTCGTATTTCAAGGTCCCTGAGTTGCACACTGGGTCAATGGGCACATAGTGTCTATTAACAGTGACACTGCCAGCATTGTTTCTTTTCACACTGAAGGATCTTTCTGAGGCTGTTTCTCGAGCTCCAGAGCAGGATGCTCCTCCCTGCACTGCAGCCATTCTCACCATTATGGTGTCAGTGCTGCCAGTTTGCAGCCGGTTCAGAGCCCCATTGTGCTGGTACTGTATAAAATAAAGCTCTGCCTCAGAACCCGATATCTGAAAGGCATTAAATAGAACAAGCAGTACCAAGGGTACAGTGTTCCAAAATTAACAAGAAATTTTAGCCTCAGCTCCTATGGGCATTGTTTGTCACTGCAGTTGTTCTCAATCATTCCTGCTGCTTTCTTTTCCCAGGTGACATTGATCCCAACACATGATACTGAAGTAACACGAGAATGGTATCAACAGACCCATGAGAAACAGCAGGAGCTAAACATCATGGTACTGGCAAGCAGCAGCACTGTTGTGATGCAGGATGAATCTTTTCCAGCCTGTAAGATTGAATTCTAAATCTCCCACATTTTCTGTTCATCCATTGACTCTTCAATCACCGATGCAACATGAGAGACACCATCTAATCACAGTCCAGTTCTTCTCTGGTTTAGTCCTCTACATGGTTCCCATTTGTCAGGCAATCGGGTATCCATCTTGCTCAGCACTGGATGCCATGAGGAAGAAGTGCAGGGCTCTGTAATTTTCTGGACTGAGCTAAGAGTTTGTGCAAGAGCAGTTGCAGGCCAGGGGCACTTCCACCTTCCCTGCTTTATTCTGCTGCCTGTACAGTTTCTGTAGACTATCTTGGCTGCCTTGCTGCTGTGAGAGCTTGTTCTACTCTCTTCCTGGCTGCCTTGCCATTTAACCTGTACCACCATGAACCTCACCTTTCTGGTGAGAGCTGAAGTGCTGCTGCTGCATGCAGAGAGTGCATGGGAGGCAGGGCGGAGAGGCGAAATCTAACTTGCAAAGAAATTGCACCAGTGAGATGAGGGAAGACAAAACACACTGACTGTAATGGGACAGCGAAGGTCATTCTTCCATCTCCCCTCCTGTGCATACAGGAGGTGTTCTGAGCAAGGGGACCTGTGCTCAGAACTAGGCACAACCACCACATGCCAGCTTGGCAGATTTCTGTCCCAAGTGCTTGCCTGTGGCATCCTGCAGCACCTGTTTGCTGTGCTCAGGGAGCTGGGATGAAGGACATGGCGGTGGGAGGGTTCAGCACATTCTTAACCTGCTAACTTGAGCTTCGCACACACAGCAGCCAGCTGACTCCTGCACACCTGCTGTGTGGCAGAAGGAGGCACAGAGAGGCTGTGGCCTGAATAGTTACACAAAAAGAGCATCCAAACGCACAACTACAGCCCCCTCAACAGCAGAAGGGCTGAAAAAACCTTGGCCACTGTTGGCCCAAGATGTACAAGAAACCTCCCTGTCCCTAAACCAAAGGCTCTGGAGGACTGTGGTGAGGCAGCTGAGGAGCACGCAGGCCATGCTGGGGGATGCTGGTGCCCAGACAGTGTCGCTGCAGTGTGCCAGCTTGCACACAGCAGCCATCTCCTCACTGCCTGTGTGCCAGGGTCCAAGCCTTATAGTTGTGTTCAAGCTTTTTGTTGTCCCTTCCAAGTGTCCAGGATGTGGGGAATAGAACTTGTGGTGTGAGGGCAGAGAAGGCCCTTCCCAAAATACTCGGGAGAAAGTAGTTTAGCAAGTGTAGTCGTTCTCAGTTCCTCCACACTGTGGCAGGGATGTGTTGACAGTGCAGGTGAGGTGCTGCTCATCCATGTGGTGCCACCTTGCAGCTTGTTCCCTGGCCTATGCATCACTGTGGGCATCTGTCCTTGCTCTCTGGATGTCCTGGCAGAAACACAAATGTGTGCCGTGAGTGCATTGTGGCTACTGAACAGCCACCCAGAACCTCCTTGGCACACAGACCTGTTTCAGCGTGGGAGACACGTTCTCCCAGCAGGGAGTGGGGTGTTGAGGTGTGCTAAGCCTGCAGCATCCATGAGCCTTTGCCACGTCCAAGAGAATTGACAGAGGATCTTATCACAAAGACAGCTTTTCTGTAAGACAAAGAGAGTGGCAGCAGGCTGTGCTCTGGGGAAGAAGGAATAAGACTGAAAGCTGTGCTGCAACGCTTGACAGCACAAAGTATTTCCATCTGCTGTGACACCCACTGTGCTTGGCCCTGAGCAGAGGGCTGACTCCACCATGAGCATCCTCGGACCCTGTGTTGCACTTGCCTGGGACACTTCAGTCTCAGTGCTAGTTTTTTGGCAGATGACATGAAGAAAATGCTGCTTAGAAACCTGCTCCTAGGACTAAAATGGAGTTTCTAGGGAAATGGTCTATTTTGCATTTTAATTTATATATTTATTTTTTTTAATGTTAAGCTGTATTTTGTGTTGATTTAATATTTTAATTTATACATGTTAACATGATACCATGTGCTTTTAATGTCAGTTCAGAGGTTTCTCAGTACAAATACTAACATGCTGCAATTTAAACAAAAGGAAAAGACCATTGTGAACTTGTGGGCAGCAAAAATGTCCCTGCAAGGCTGTGTCTAAAACCCAGCAGCTGTAGGACAAGGCTTGAGGCCAGCAGCCTCCCCAAGGCACAGCCAGCTCTTTGGCTATGGCCCTTGTCAGGAGCATGTGAGCTTACTCAGGGCTTTAGCAAATCCCTGCCCTGTGCTATGTTCATTTTAACCATGGAATCACACTGTGTCTGCCAGCATAATAAATGTCATTCTCTGTACCCCAATGGGGTCAGCATTCATGAATGTTGGTTCTGGCAATTGCAGGCACTAAAACACCTGCCCCTGCCCCTCCCTGGAATGCTGGAGGGCTTTGCCTACAGTGCTTTGGGGAGACCCTGGCTCACCTGCCATGGTGGCAGCTGCAGGATGCCAGACACCAGAGGCACAAGCATGGCCCTCACTGGCTCCTGGGATCCCTCTGCATAGCTGGATGTAAAAGCTAATGCACTAACTTTAGATAGACCCACACATGAATGTTTTCTCAATTTTAAACTTGAAGCAATTCTGACTAAGCAGCAGTAATAGTGAGGCTTTGTGAGGTGCCTGCATCCTCTGGGCAGGAGCGTGGCCACTGGCAGATTCCAGGAGGAAAGCTGCCCTCCACACTCTGCTCCTCCCCTCTGCAGCTCTGCTGCTTGGCTACCTTTATCCTACACCAGTTTGCTTCCCTGTCCTCAAGGCTCCACATTTTTTTTTCAGTTTTTGTCGCAGTCTGTTCTGCCTTGAGCTTCTCTCACTCCCTATCTCCCTCTCCCCTCCACCCTCTTCCATCTTAAAAAAACTACAGGGAAAAAGACTTATGAAAATGCTGATTATTGTAGAGTCTCACTCTGCTCAGGCCACAGGAGCCAGCAAGACCCACCCGGAGCCAGAGGTAATACAACACTATAGAGAGAAACAGTTAAACTCTGCTTTTGCTTGTTTCTGCATGTGGGCAACAACGCGTAATCTTCCTGTATGTAATAGGTAAAAAATACTATTTTAAACCTATAATTAAAAAAGTGAACGTCTTAACTGTATTGAAATGGCATCTTGTGCTCCTAGCTTCTTCTATGCTAAATGTTTTAAGAGGAGAGCTCTGATTCTTTTCTTCAGCATCACATTTCTATTTGAATTTAGTTCCCTGAGTTCTGTCCTTTTGCCCATTTCCACGTGAAACACTCTGTAACTAACTGCTGTCAAGAGAGGAGCCCAAAACATTAACAATAAAGCCACATTAATTGCGAACGAGAACATCTCCAGTGGTTTCCAACTGTTCTTTCAGTGACCCCACACTTGTAGGGCAGGAGCACACAGACATGGCAGCTGTGCCACCCTCCCATGCCTCCCAGTTTAGGTGAGCTCCAGCTTTTCCACCAACCTCCACCAGCAGCTGCTAAACTTTCCTGTGACTCAGGAAAGGGACCTGCACGTAAGGCCACACAGCCTGCCTGGGACAGCCAGACCCCCGCCCCTGGCCCCAGCAGGGTGACCAGTTGGTCCCTCCTGGGGAACATCTGGGACTCTTGCACAGCTGGCTAAGGGCTGTAGGGGGGAAAGCAGCTCCTGATAATCCAGTGAGGAGCCTGGCGTGGCCTGTCTGCCATGCAACACCATCACTCCCCACAGTTCCCGAATTATGCATTCCATTGCAGACCTCTGCCTGTCCCTGCACTTCTTGGGAATGGCAACTCTGCCCAGCGCTGATGGCACTCCTTGAACTGGAAGAGTCTCTGGCCCTGTGGCAGGCACCAGACCTGCTGGACTGGGACCTGGGCCCAGGCATGCCAGGGATTCCATGCCACCTGACCCCATTGCAGCAGCTGGGCTTTTGCACCTCTGCAGAACTCCGACCTGACCTCCAACAAGGGAACTCACTCTCTTTCAGCTCTTTCAGCTACTTACCAGAAAACAGGGACAGCAGGTGCTCTGCCTGTGCTGGAACACAGTCAGGATAGGCTGATGCCCAGTTAGTTCTGTTCCTGCCTGCCTGTCCTCAGAAGGAAACAATGGCACAGGTGGCTGCCAGGGAAAAAGAAGCAGGTTCTGTGCTACAGTCCTCAGGAGAGAGGCCATCACTGCCACAGAGCACACCACAGCTTGTGCAGGGCCTGATGGAGAGCTCAAGGCAGCTGCCAAACCTGGTGCTGATGGGAGGAACTGGGAACTGTTACCATAAACCAGAAACTATCTCCATGCACAGCTACTTTTCAGGTAAATGAGCACTGTCTCTGGCCATACTCCAGCTGAGCAAGGTCCTGTGACTGCAATGCACTTCCCAAAGGTGTGCAGTGACAAGCATCGGGCTCTGTAGGGGTCAGCACCTGAGAGCCACACCCCCACCCCACGGGGCCCTGCTCCATGCCCCTCTTGGCAATGACACCCTGCAGTAGGTGCTCTTGGGTCCATCACGGCACCCACCCTGCCCGGGCACTGTCCCCTGACAGGAACACACAGGTCCTGGCAGGAGATGTGGCCGGTGCTCAGCAGGGACATGGCTCCGGAGCAGTGCTGGTGGCAGCAGGTGCCACAGGCCACTGCCGTGCCACAGCAAGGGCCGTGGGCAGTGCCCCAGGGGAAATCTCATGCTGCTCAGTCACCTGTGGTCCCTGGGGCCAGGGTTGGCTGCAGCCCTATGGCCAAGGTCTCTGTGCAGACCTGTAACGCAGGGAGAGCAGAGCACAAGGCAGGCACAGCCTGCTGGGAGGGGGGCTGCGGTGCCCCCACCCAGTGCTGCACTCTGGGCAGCTGCATGACTGCTCCATTCCCAGTGTAAATAAACATGATCTTTCCTACAGGCCCAAACTGGCAGCTTGGGATTACTGGGCATGAGGAAAAGGACATGACACCCAGGATGTCCTTGAAGTGACAATAAGGTGTGGACCAAATGAAAGGAGCTGAACTCACCATCCCAGTGTCTTCATTCTACCACAAACCCTCCTGAGACCTGGGAATCCAGGAGCTCTTCCCCAGTAATGACCAGTTCTGCCATGCAGGAAAAAAAGAGGTTTTTTCCTGGCCTGGAGCCTGTGCATTTATTCCAGGTCTGACTCCAGCTACAGCTGCTCTTCCAGGACAACAGAGCGTGAGCAGGGCTTACTGTTCCAGACACCTGCAAGATTTGGCACATACACACTGTTGCCAAGTCAGCATCAGAGACACAGAGACATTGGACCCACAGCATAGATTTACTGTGAACACGCATTGTCACAACACAACACAGAGATCTTTGGGCACAGCTTCACAAAAACACAGATCCCAGCTACAGACAGACACGCAGACTTGTCCATAAATACAGGAGGAGTAGGAAGCACAGCCCTGGCCAGCACTCAGGATGCGGCAGGGACACCCGTATCAATCTTGCCCTCAGGCTTGTGCTCACAAGGCATTTACATAAATAGCCATTAAATACTTTTCATTTTATATATAATAAAGATTTCTCCTTATTGGTTTCTAATAGTCCTGAATTGTCAAAATAGCAGTTTCTTTTAATACCTGTCACCAAGACTTCAGAGCTGTACCCTGCCTAATCCTTCGGGACGAGAAAAAAAATCTGTGCGTGTCCTCCCTGCACACCTCTCTCAGGCTGGATCCCCAGGCTCCTGCCTGCCCCAGCCCAGCAGGGAAACATCCAAGGCCACACCAAAGGGATATTTCCTTGCAAGTGGCAGTCAAACCTGATGCGCTCACTACCCTTTATTTCCACACTCATTCAGAATGCTTTCTGCTTCTGCTAGTTTTCCTGCCATGGACTCTTTGGACCTGATTTTGGTGGCCAGCAGTGGGAATTGAGAGAGGAAGAAGGAAGGAACAGAGAGGAGGTTGGTGGTTGTGGTGGATCTGATTCATTTGGGCCCAGAATGCCTTTCTCGGAAGTCTATGGGCCAAAAAAGCCACGAAGGAGGATCTGTCCCCTTTGGACTTACCACCCTAAAAGCCTTGGCTGTACCAGTCCTCTAATGCTGCTGTCCCAGTGAGCACAAAGCCCTTAGGACATCAGTGCAGCATGTCCCTGCTCCATGGAGGTGCCATGCCAGTACCAAGACTGCATTGTTGTTCATTTAACAAGGTGAACATTCTTGCTGAATGGCAAAGAGCTGGCTTATGGAGGAGGAAAGCAGTCTCTTCCACACCACAGAGTGTGGCCCAGGGACGTGGCTTCTTCTTTGCTACAGACCGCCAGCTGTGTGAGGTGCCATGCAGGAAGTCAGGCTGCTTTCAGGCTAGAAGTGCTTGCAGTGTGCTGTCCAGTAAGCCACTAATTTTGCTGATCCTTCTGACACAGCAGCTGCAGTTCCTCCACGTTCTTCTCAGGAGGCAATGGCTGCACTTGGCACAGGTGACCAGACAGGAGCTGGTCTGACAGAGCACTGTCCCCCAGCAGCTCCTTGCCCATATGCTCTGGGTCTAACACCTCTCCCAGCAGCTCCTCTTCACAGGGCACCAGGATCTCTTTGGACAGCCCAGACTGATCCAGGCCAGTCATTCCCCTGATAGACCCCTCACCTGGCTTCGCTGTCTCCCCAACCAGCCTCAGGTCAAACCCCTCCCCACACTTTGGGTTTCCTATGTTACTTGGCTCTAACATTTCCCCAGATGATTTTTCTTCATCCAGCTCCCCCATGCTCTTCTCTTCTGGGCTAGCGTCCTCCCCTGCCAGCTCCTTCTTGCACAGCTCCAGGATTCTGCCTGGCTCTGGGCCCTTATTCCCAATCAGGGTCTCTGGGGCACTTGGCTCTGCTACTGACAGCCCAGACGTGCCTCCCTGTAGGTCAAGCCCTCTGCCTGGAGCTTGACTCTCTTCCTTCTCAGGGGACCAGCCAGTCAGTTGCTCCTCGCTTTTTGGAGGGCTGATGGAAAGTTTCTCAGTGAAGCTGAAATGAGCACAGTTGTCCACAGAAGTTGGGGAGGATGGGCCTGCACTGGAGACAGTACTGGAGGGGCCACTGCTATCTGCAAAGAGAAGGAAAATCTTGAAACATGTAGCTGCTATTTCCCCACCCAAACTGTCGCAGTCCCGCAGTTCTACAACCAAGAGGTGAGGGCTGTCTATATGCCATGTGACCTGTCAGGGGCTTGCAGCTGGTCTTGGGCATTTCTGGCAGTTCAGCTGATGAAAACCCAAGCATACAGAGTACAATTCCATCTTGTAATCCAGCGCTATGTTGGCATATGGCCAAGAGTGGAGTCTGTTGTCACTGCGCAAAATGTGAAGGTGATGTTCGGCTTCAAAATAAAAATTAATTTACTTCATTCCCTTACTATTATGGAACAATCCCAGCTTCAGTTTCCTCCTTCTGGTTCCTGACACACACAATCCTTGAGTGTTGAGTGAGAGTCAACACTAGAGAAAGAAATATCTATTCTCTACTAATGCTTATTCTTGCCTTATATCGCACAATAAGCAAAACTAGAGAAATACTTAGATTGTATCTAATCCAATAAAGGAGGAGAATTGAACAACTGTTTTCTGCCAGACTGGTTTCCTGACCTTGCTGACTTCACAAACTTCCCTCCCTCCCCATCACATCTGCCCCTGCCCGAGAAGGGAGCACACTCACACCAAGGGGGCTTATCCGAACGCTGGCGCAGCGGCAAGGACGATGACGACAGGATTCGCTGGGACATAAAGGGGTCTCCTGGTATCTGGCTGCCAATCATTGAATCAAACAAAGCTTCAAGAAAAAAATACACAGATCAGTAATATTCCGACAGACATAAAGGAATGACTCGCAGCCCAGCAGTCATGAGCAGGCACTCTGGGAAGAGCTAAAGACCAGTGCCAATTCGGAGCCATGCCCGCCCATCAGCTCCTGGGAATCTGAGGCTAAGATTTCTGAAGCTGCAGTTTGTATCCTCATCACTGTACTCATCAGCCACAGACAGACTTGACTGATTATTTGTCAAGTAAGTGGCCTAGAATGGCTCTGAGCAGAGTCCCATGGCTCATTCCTGGGCTAGAACACTCTGGGACAGGCTCCAGGGACTGCACTTATCTCCAGTCCTGTCAGGCCGATCTGTTCTGAGAATGTAAAAGACCAGGAGTGCTCCTTGCCTTGCCAGAGACAAGCCCACCTGATCAGTACCTGCAGTGGACTGGACATGCGATTCGCTGCAACTCCTGCACACGGCTGTCAGGAACTCGTTGACCTGCCGCAAAGAGAGGGAGTTGTGCAGGGTCTCCAGGGGATAAATGGTGGGAACCATGGAACAGCCTTCAAAACCTGGAAAGAGACCCAATCAGAAAATGAATAGAGGAAACAGCAGGGTAAATCCATGCAGGAGCACTCATGGCTGAAGGAGCCGGGCACTCTGGGAATCAAACAACAGGCACACTCAGGCCTCTGGTCATCTCTTCTAGCCCAAGAAAATCACCACGAAGCAATCCCATGCAGTAACAGATCTGAAAGCAAGCACCTGGGTACACATGGAGGGGAGAGGAGGAAAAGTATCTGGCAGCTGCAGTTTTTGTTGCTGAGCTTGGGATACTTCAAATACACAGCCATGACAGAGAACTTGGCACAGAGCTTGGCACAGTGCCCCCCCTTACAGAAGCCAAACAGAATTGAAGTGGTGCCAACAGAATTTCCATTAAAGAGGTCCCACCGCTGGTGACCCCCTGCCTGGCACAGCCCCCTCTTCCCACAACAGGGAGCACACACTGCAGCAGCTGCAAGGAGCCACAGAACCTCCCTGTCACAGCAGCCCCCTGTGCACCCCTGACAGGCTCTGTCCAAAGGAAGGGCTGGGTAATGATTTGAATTATTCGTACCCTTAACTGGACTTCACTGCCAGCAAACCCAGAATGAGCAGTAACAGGCACTTGCTCAGAGCTAAGCTGCATCACAACCATTCAGAATAAATCCTTTGCTGCTCAAGCCAGCAGAGTATCATAGCAAAGTATCTTCCTCTTCATCCCAGCTTCCTAGAAATGCCTTGTGGAACCAAGCCAACCTGAACTGTCAGAGGAGCCAGGAAGAAACAGATGAGTCCCTGGGTATATGGAATGAAGCTGCCTCCTGCTCTGCACCTCTCAAATTTAATGGCCTCTCAGCTCCTCAGGGTTGGGCTTCCCATTCTGTGACTCCCCAGTCTCCTCCAAGGACCTCAAAAAGACTCTGGAAAGCAACTGCGTTTGTTTCTACAGAGAAGGAAAAATGCTTTGAAATGCAAAAAGTAGGAGGGTTCTTCACACAACCTGTGGCAGGATGTCTGCCCAGCACACTGACAGGATAAAACTGATCCCCCAACTGGCAGCTGGGCAGCATCTCAGGAGAAGCCCTGAAGCTCCTTTTTCTGTAGTGCAGACAGTTGTTCCAGTCACCTCCTGGACAGGCTCTGCTCCAATACCCTCACCTAACCCAGTTCTGCAAGAGGCAAGGAGCATGAGCCATGAAGGTGTTCACTGCAATAAGTAACGATGGAGATAAGGAATCCTCCAGAGAGCTCACAAGGTTACCTATGCCACAAAGGGCTTACAAACATAATTCAAGACAGGAAGGATAACAAATCCTTGGCTAGGATGAAGAAACATAAGATACAGGAAAAAGACCACATTCTTCTGTCTGTTGCTGAGAAGTCCTGAGAGTGGAAGTGCTGAGCAAGGAAGAATGTACGTTCTTTATTTTCTCAGAGGCCTCCTTGCGAGATAAAGGAAAAGGGTGAGGGCAAAACTTAAAACAGTCACGGGATATAGTTGTGGAGCAGCCCAGTTTGAGGCTAATGTCATTTCACAACAGAATCTGGTTTGAGAGGGGCCAAAGTTGGCTCAGTTTTTCTTTGGGTCTCCAAAGAAAAAAGGAAGTGTAAATATAATACAGAGCAAAGCAATGTTGTTACAAGATACACTAGGGGCACCAATGGGGATATACCTGTATCCCCAAAGTGCCAGGTGTCTCCTCATGCAACTCTGCACAGCGTTGTGGCACTGCACCACTCTCGAGCAAGGAGAGTAAAATGGCCAAAGTTTCCTCTTTCAAGGTGGAGGAGTACTGTGTTCAAGGAATCCCTCTCATTTGTGTAGGGGACCCCACTTCTCTGCACACCTCCCTAGACCTGCTGAGCTGCTGGGGAGAGGCCAACAGTGGCTCATGCCACCACAGCACAGCTAAGGCAGCAGCTACAACTATGGATCACAATCCCTATGTGTCTCCAGTGAAGGCTCCAACCACTGCTGCACCACACACAGTTAGCAAAGAACCAACACCTTTGGGAAGGGGCAAGAAAAATAAAATATGAGAGCAAGCCACAGAAACCATCCCTGACTGACAGTTACCCTGTGCTGACAATGCAGCTACTTCTGGGGCTCCCCCAAACTCTTTCCTGGGGCCTGAAGGGCAGGAGTCTGTGATGCAGACAACAGCATGAGAAATTGGACAGAATTCCATCCATTTCATACCAACATCCAACAGCAGCCCACAGAGGAAGTTCCATGTGCCAGTGTTCTGTATGCCAGCTCTTCTGGAGTAAAGAAGCGCTTGTATAGTCTCAGCACAAACCAAAGCACTCACCAGGCTCCTCTCTGACACGCATGATCAGTCCACCCCTATTTTCTTGGACAAACTCCAACAAGCCACATGTATATTGTATATGAAGGGTCACGAGTCTAGACAGCACATGTGATTGTCTAGTCACCTGCCCCAAACATCAGTGACCCACAGCTCAGAATTGCTCTGGAAATTGTGTGTCTCTTCCATATTCTCATCTCCCCTCAAACTCAGTTAAACTCCCAATATCCTCAGGTACAGTGGTGTGGAGCTTGGAAAAAACACCCTTCTGTCCAAAGTGTCTCAACTCACTCCATTAGAAACCTTCTTGCTCCTGGAACTACAGGAAACTGTGGATCCCCACCCCTCCCCTTGGACCACTACTACAAACATCCTTCCCAGATTTCTAATTTCGCAAACTTCTACCTTTTCCACACTGTCTCAAGTGGTGGTGATGGTCAGATCAGAGCCCACTATTTTACATATAAGAGTTTGGGGCTGTTTCCCTTTGTAATTTAAATTTATTTACATTGGACATTACCGCTACTTTCCTGATTATCATCACAGGGCCACTCTCTGTTTGTCCATGGCTGACCTTTGGCTTCAGTACCACTGTGATTCGTTACCAACATGAACTTACTTCATACTATTCTTTTTCCCAGCTATGAACACACAGGTTCCCAGACATTCCATCAGGGCTCCACTGTCCATCTTTCCAACAGTGTATGCCAACTACATACTTTTGACTCACTGATTCTATCTTCTAATTCATATTTCCTTTGTGTGGATAGAAGTACAGCGGAAAGAAGAATGCAGTTTTCACAAGGAAGAAACCTGGGCTGTCAACTATGTCTGCTCTGAGAAAAGCCTCGGCAGGAATCCCAAACACATCAATGAACTGTGGGCTTGCTGATGGACTGGGAAAACAGCATGAACTCGATGGTGGAGATTGGATTTCCAGCTGGGAGGGCTGCTGCGCTGGTAAGGTGTTCGGTAAGGAGCACCTAACGCCTGTGTTTGGCTGTGTTGGGGCAGGATGCACCTCCCAGCAGCCTGCTGTGTCCAAAGCAGGCTGAGCTCATTTCCTCTACCCCCCCCC
>VYZR01388334.1:0-13477 GCA_013400675.1 Oxylabes madagascariensis
GAAAAGACCTGTAGGATCGTTGACTCCAGCCATTTCCCTAGCACTGCCAAGTCCACCACGAACCTGTGAAGTGATGGCAGTGCTGGCATTCTCAGGAGAGTCATTTTCAGGAGCCTCCCTTGTTTCCTGTGTGACCCAAACCCTCGGTGTTTGTGGCTCTTGGCTCTTTGTGCGGCTTGTGAGCAGATTTTCCAGCATGGGAGATGGGGTGGGGTTTGGCCTCTCATTGTCCCTAAGAGAAGGATGGCTTTCCCAAGGTACCAAGTCACCCTGCTGATGTCTGGGTGCCAGATTGGCCCTGAGCAAGCCAAATTGCTGGTGATTTTCCATTCCAGCTGCTGAAGGGCTTTCCCTGGGAGGTCAGGGCCATTGACTTACACCAGTTGGGAGCAGAGGTGAGGAAACTTGTGGGAAGATGGGAATGGGACAGGTTTCAGATGTGCTGAAGAGCAGGGAGGCTGCTGGTGGTACTGCGTAGCACCATCACCACACGCAGGGGGATGTTTTGTGTTGGGCTGCAGCTGTGGAGGTGTGGAGTGGTGGCACTTGTCCCCATCCCTTTACTCCATAGCCACAGGGCAGCCAGGGCAGCAGCCAGCCTTCTGCAGAGCAAGGAAAGGCTTTCACTGGTGCAGCTTGTTAGAGGTGGAAGGATGTTTTTGTGCCCGGCGCATCGCTGGGTAGCAGTGCCTCTTGTTTTAATTGGATTTGCAGCCTGCTGAAGAGCCGTGATTTACAACAGCTGCTCAAATATGCACAGCGAGGTCTTGGGGACTGCTGAGGTGTTCATCTGACCATCAGCGGAAAATCATTCCGGCCCCGTGCATTCCGTTTGTGCAAACTGGGCTCCGTGAAGTGTGCGGGAAGAGGGGGAGAGCGCCGAGGGCCGCGTTCCCGCCCGGAGCCGCCGCGGACCCGCCGCCCGCGCGGGAACGCCGCTGTGGCTGCGAGGAAGCAGCCCTGTCTGCCTTTACACGAGGCTTGTCAAAGGTTTTATAGATCTCCATAATGAAGATGGATCAGGTTCATTCTCGTTGCCAGTTGCTCTATCAAAATAGCACTAATTACCGCAGCCGCACGTGCCGCGCGCTGCCATCTTCCTCCTTGGAGCCTAAAGCACGTCTTGTGCCGCTCACAATAGATAAAATGAGGCAACTTTTCCCCTTCTATTTTTGGAAAAGTAGTTAGTAAAGGAGAAGGAAATTGATTTTGGTGTCAGAAAGGACATTTCTGACAGGAGCATACTTTGAAATGATTCAAGGCATCTGTTTCTGTTGCAGACACCCAACGCTGCTGAGAGCGGTACCTAAATTAAACTGTTTAAGATGTCAGCTCTGGGTACGAAGGCAATTTACATCCCGGTAGCACGGTTGGAATTTTGATCGTGTAATGAACTTTCTCACTCAGTTTACGAACAAAGCCTCTCCCACGGTAACTGTTTTTGTAGAACGTACAGATCCTCAGGCGCAGGACTGATGTTCACGTTGGGAACGGATGGGGCAGGGTGTGAAGGTATGAGCAGGCTTGCAGGAGCTTTGGGCGTGCTGTCTTCATGGTGGCTGGCTTTGGGACATCAGTTTGGTGGCCTTTCTCTTATAATCTTCATTATCATGTGATGAAACACTGGAGAGAAGCATTCCTCCTTGCTGCCAGTGGTCTCCCCTATCCTGCATGCTCTGCGGAGGGTCTGCAGCGAGATCACCTTTCAAGGTGAACATTAAATTAATATGGAAGACTTCTAGAGCACTACAATTAAAAGGTCTTTTTCTTTCCCCACTTCAGAACAGATCTGGCGGTTTATTGCTGGAGCCTTGGCTCCCAGCCTGGCTGACCTTGGATCTATGCCTTTTAACTATCAGCAGGGTTTCTTGTGCGCTGTTGTGGCCTTTTATGCAAAGAACAAGCCCCTGTTGTGGCCACCGGCTTTGCTGAAGCATTTGTGATGCTCGGAGGATGCCAGCAAAGGTGGGAGGTTTGATTTTCCCTTTCACGTGCCTCTCTCAGTCAGCACTTATTGTGCCCATGAGGTGGCTCGGAATGTAGAGACCCTTTTTGGTATAGATATTTACCTTTTTAAGGTTTTCCTGATGAACCGAGGCAGATGAGGAGCCCAAGGGGAAGCGCAGGCTGTGTTTGCCTCTGACATCCTGGGGCTTCAGCACTTTCCTATTCCCAGTTCTGATACCTTTGGCAAATGGTCCAGAAATGACAGCAAGGCTGATCCGATCCCCTCAGAATCAGCTTTGTGTCCCTGCTTCACGTGCTTGAGTTCCAGCCTTGGCTGCTCAAGCAAAGCATCTGGTTGGCATTGAAAATCCAGTGTGCAGTCTCAAAAAGGTACATTGCACGTGGTGCTGCTGTTTGGGGCGTGTCAGCAGCTCTGCACTGACACAGTTTAGGTATTCCTTCGCCCAGAGTTGATTTTCACTCAAATTGAGTTGTCTGCTTAAGGGGAGAATCAACACCCAACTGCCAACATGAGCAGCGTATTGAAGGGGTCATGGGTGCCATGCCATTATCATTTGTATTAGTTTATATTGGCTGAAAGGATGAAAGGGGAAACAAGAATATTGACTTGTGTTACTTCGTATTGAATTAGCATCCCTTTGCAAAGGGCTTCTGGCTTAACTTGGAGCTGTGAATAATTCCTGTTCAGCAGAGATGGGGAAGCTTTGGAGCAGGGATGTATCTGTCCCTTCCCACTGCCTCTTCCTGCCCTTTGCTGGGTATCTTGAGCTCAGTGAGACCTCGCCGTGCTGTAACTGAGTGGAGTTTGTTTAAGCTTTGACTTCAAAACAGTGGATTACCTTTTATCACATTATATAATGAATTATTGATCCACTGATTGTGAATATTCCGGGGAAGACACGCCGATGGAGGCTGCCACGGGCGGATCCAGCCCTGCCCTGGGCTGAGCAGTCTCTCCTGTCCCAGGCTCACTCTGCCACGTCTCAGCTCCTTGGGCATCGTCCTTGGGACGTGACTCCAAGGGCACAGATCCTCAACCACCCTTCAGGCTGTCACAGCTCTCCTTGAAATCGGCATCGCTGCTGCTGCTGCTGGGAAAGGAGGGGTGAGATCTGAAACCTGCAGTTGGTGAAGGCGTCGGTGGGCAGCATTTCGGTCTGGATGGGGAGATCTCTGCAGAATGGCACCCTAGGTCAGCCCTGGGGCTTCCTAGGGCCTTTACTCCTTGGAAATGCAGGTTTTGTCTGTGTTTGCTGATGCCAAAGAAACCGTAGTTTGTGTTTATTGAGTTGCTGGCGCTGAGGTGATACATTGTGCTGACACTGTGTGCTGTTCTGAGTCTCAGCATCACCAGGCCTCTATAGATGAGCAGACCTCTTGAGAGGGACCAGGTCTGACTTCAGGGCCCGTTCCCTGGGGCACTGAGGGAGCCGGCAGAGGCTGGAACACACATTTCTGTTGTCCTCGCTGTGTGGAGGACAGAGATAAAGCGAAAACATGGGTAGTGCTGGCTGCAGGCTGCCTGGACAAGGTGTTGAGGAGCTGTTTGCACTGAGCGAGACGTACGGCGCATGAATAAGAGTGCTGGGCTCTGCTCAGCATCCGTGAGCGCAGCAGATACCATCGCTGGGAACAGAAGGGGTTTTCGGTCTGTGAGATGAGTTCCTGATTGTTTTGCTCCGTGCAGACTCCGCGGGGCCGCTGCCGGTCTTTGGCATTCCGGCGGCGTGGCCCTGCCTGCATCAATCGATCCCCGCCCGCCGTATTGACAGGCAGCTCCGATAGTTCTCATCTGAAGAAGTGCAGCATGGATAATTAAGCAATGCACTCTGCAAGTTGGTGATCAGCTTCTTGTGGAGGACCAGTAATGAATAAAAAGTACATTAAGTAAATTAAACTCTTGATGCCTGTAGGTCTGTAACTGCAGAGTTGCCTTTCTGAAATTCATTACAGTTTATAGGAGTTCTGTTAATCAAGAGACTCCTGCGGAAAACATTCTGGGAATTAAAGTTTATTTTATTTCTGTGTTGTTTAGGACAGAGACGAGTGATGTTGCTGCTGGTCTCTCTGAATACTGAGCTAGGCTCTGAACCTGGGCCCATTGCATGTGGAAAAATCAAATTTAAGCAGTTAAATGGTCTCGCCCCCCACCCAAATATATATATATGTATATAACTATGTGTGATAGGACTTTATGCTGTTTGTTGGCAACATCTTGTCTTTGAACAGACACCCAGGCAGCTGATGGGCTCAGTGTCTGTAAGCCAGCCACCTTCCGTTTCTTGGTGTGTCCATGGAGTCTCCAGGCTCTCAGCAATGCCCAGGATCTGTCCCGTGCTGGATGGCCACGTGTATTTGGTGTGTTTAGATTTCTTCCTCTGGAGCGCTGAATCTTTGTTGCATTCTGTAAACGGGAGAGCGCCCAGCCGAGCAGGTGCCCTTCTTAGTGTCCAGATGTAGAAACATTCTCCAGCGACATGAACACGCTGCAGAAACCGTGTTTGCTCTCTAAACTTTTTTTTGCGAGCGGCTGCCAACTGCACGCTTGGATGGGAGCCATTTATTTGTAGCACAGTCAATCTTCCCTTAAAGAAAACCACCAGTGAATTAGCTTTTGCATAGTGTTTCAATCAAAGCATTTGATCCTTGTTTCTGCGAGATAATCCTAAGAACTTCTTATTTGGAGAATAGAAGACCGTGATGGATTTAATTCATAAAGGGAAGCAGCCGTAAGGAATGTAAATGTAAGAGGCTGATAAGGTAGGATTTCCTAGTTGCTATGACAACCCCTGGGTCATGAGCCTGAGAAAATATAAAGTAAGTCCTGGAGCTGTGAAGATGATTATAAAATTTAACTGTCATTCTTCATTTGGAGTTGATGGCAAACATTATTTACTTAAGTTTATCTCCAGGCAGGCGAGTATCCTTTCTTCCTCCCTTAAATCGGAGCCTCGGATCACAAATGAACGTGTTGTGCGCGGCCGACATTATAAGGCGAAGCCACTATTTATTATTCTAACCAGACAATTTGCACGGAATATCCCTGTAGATTCGGTCACTCTCGTGCAGAAGCAGAGCTTTTATCCGGCGTATCCCTGATAAAAGGCTCCCTGACGCCGCTCAGTGCAGGGGGATGTTCCCAGCGGGGGAATGCCATGCTGAGGATGGTTCCCTCACCCCAGGGATGCCCTGATCCTTGTTTTCTTACCCTGGAATCCCGTGTTTGGCTTCCATAGGGGAAGGAAAGCTCTCAAACCTGATTATTTTTTGAGCGTGTGCCCTGTCCTGCTGCCTGGCAGGCTCTTCCCTGGAGCCACAACAGCCTCCACATTCCCCCCATGCATTTCTGGTGCTCTCAGCATCCTCTCCCACCTCAGCCACGGCAACCTGGCTTCATCTCCTCTTCTTTGTTGTTGCTGTCCTCCAGTTTCAGACCAGCAGATGAATCCTTTTCCATTGTGGTTGTGGTCTTGAGGGCTGCAAGAGCAGTCCCAGCTGGGATAGAGTGAAGCATAAAATATCCCTGCGCGAGCTGCTGACGTTCCTGGGATGAACGGCTCCGGGAGCTGGGCATCTGGGGATGTGGCAGCGGCAGAGCCCGCAGCTGCCAGCCTCCCACTGTCCCAGATACCCAACTGCTGCAGAAAGGTGGATTAGTTCTCTAACAGCCTCTCTTAAAGCTCTGCTCCAGATGGAGACCAGGGAGTTCCTGGCTTTCAGCAGCACCTTCTGTACTGTGCAATGGTTTCAGCCATTCCTGGTGTCGTATGATTTAAAAAACACATATGTGATGAGCAGTTGTGTGTGTACTCTAGGGGATCAGCCGTGCCCCTCAGTAGCAGCCTCTAGCCTTTGAGGGAAGGAGGGAGGAAGAATTCTTACAATTACTTAAAGGATATTCCAGCTCCAGTATCGGAATGTCTGACTTGAGCACTAAAAATCATTCAGCACCTCCCTCTGAACTTTATTTTACTGCGTTTGGAAGACTTTTCTCTCGCTGCTCAGTGTACTCGAGGGGATGAAAAGGGAAGTCACTGGATTCAAAGAATCCACGTGCAGCAAATGCCTTTTGAGGCTTTTCACTGGCTGTGGGATTTAGTGTGATGCTATTTTCGAGGCTGCTCTGACAATTTCAGTTGGGAAACTCTTTCACCTTTGCAGCTTTCATCCTGAAATGATGCTGGTGCAGGCGAGCTGGTGGATTGTGGTAAGGATCAGAGTTTGTAGCCATTACTGAAGAGAAGCAGCTCTTGTGCAAATAGAACAGAGCATTATCACTGTACTGGGAAAACCAGAATCTGTTACTTTTCCTGGGGTGAGAACTTGGTGAAAGCACTTGCCTAAGAGGAAATTGCAGCAACCCCAAGTTCTACCGACCGTGCCTGTGTTACCCATGAGCTGCATGACCTCTTTCCTTGGGCACATGAGGGGATGGACTTTGAAACATGTCTTTTGTTCACGGCACTGTGTGTGCTCCGTGGGATGTGGCCGTGGCTGTTGGTGCCTCAGGGCAGTGTCCCTGGCACTGGTGCTCAGCTGAGCTGTCCCATGGCTGCCGTGCTCTGTGTCCCCAGGTCCTGCTTTGGGGAGTGCCACAGCTGGGAATGGGCTTTGTAGAGCATGAGGCATCCATGTGCAGGAGTCCTCCTCCAAACAGGAGCTGACATCGGGCCCTGCAGGGCCGTGTATGAGCGGCTTGGGTGGACACAAGTTGTGATTGCTCTGTGAGGTGGGGAGCTTTGTCCTGAGAGAAGTTTTTCCTGGTTTGGTAACACAGGCATCTCAGCCAGGTTTGAATCCTTATGCCCACTTTGCACATGCTTAAACACAAAAGCAAGTTTTCCCTCTGTCTGTTTTAAAGTGTTTCCAATTGCAGACAGCAGTCTATCTTCATAAGAGAATCATTCTGGGAGGGTGGTGGTGAGCATATTGTGGTGCTGGACATCACCTTCATCAAAAGGGCTGGTTCCCAAATCTTTAGTGTTTTCCCATTTTTATTTTTGGTAGCCAGAGTAGGCTGAGCCCCTCAGCAGCAGCTGAGCACTGTCTGGGGAAGGCGTTCATCCTTGGACCTTCCCTGGGCAGGCATTGGGGCGTGGTTGTGTTTCTCCATGCAGTATTTAGTCATTCAAGGCCACGTTTCAGGAAGGTACATCAAAAAATCTGGTCCAAAAGGCTTCCCCAGGACAGACCACTGTGCTGGAGCTCTGAAGCACAACAGAGGATGAAACATTGGAGCGTAACAAGGCTGATGAACACAAAAGAGCATTTTTATTTGGTTCCTCATCAGTTCTTTGTAAGCGTTGCAGCGTCTGTACATCGATTGGAGATTTAGCCCTACTACCCTCGTTATCCCTCGTTTTAGATGTAAAATGCTTTTTTTTGCAAGCGTTGGAGGCAAAAGGCTTTTGAGTTAATTAAATCTATGAAGAAATGAGCTGTGAGCTGAGTATTGTAGTCAGCCCTTTCCAACCTGAGCCTGGACCCCAGGGTGCTGGCCGCTCGCTGTCAGCGTGCCGATACCTGCCAGCATTCAGGTAGCATCAGATCCCTCTATAAAATGGAGATTTCAAGCAGCTTGCAGGAGGCTGTGCATGTAAACCTAAGCCAGAAATAGCTGCTCTGACAAAGACTGACAGGTACGTGCCATTCTCTTCATCTGGCACATGCTGTCGGTGGTGCCGCTATGGGAGCTGGCAGCAGCCTTGCAGTGGTGGGTGGCAAACAAAGGCTGCTCTCAGAAATATTTTCCACACAAAGTTAGGATTAAAAGCAGAGAGCCGATACAAAATACCAGTGATAACGATATGGATGAAGGGAGTTGCTGGCAACACACAACTAAACTGAAATCTGTAAAATGAGGGTTTTTCTTTTGTGCTGAGTTTTCCAGCACTGCTTTCACAGAGGGTGCATTGCCTGTGATCTCCTCTGCCTCCTGCAATTGATAGAGCAAGTGGGATCAATAATTCGTGGACATATGGACCAGCATTAGCTCTGGAGACGAGGTTGCTCAGTGGCTTGGGGAAGATGCTGATGTTGCTGGACAGCCTCAGCTGAGCGTGGTTGTTACGTGCTCACCTCTGCCCGCAGCCCTTGACTCATCTTTGACTCACCTCGGAGGACCGGGGGTGGCGAGAATCGCAGTCATCTGCCAGATCCCCTTCAAGAGCTCCCACAACTCCATGCAAATGTAGCTGTTCCCCTCCCACAGCTCCTTACGTGCTGCCTTGGGCTGCAAGCGCGTCGCTCATCAACACTCCAATGGTGTTGGTCCTGATGGCTCAGCAGAACCCACTCACCGCCCTCCTCCGCCAGCAGAGCCGAGGGAGGGCTGCTACTACCTTCCCATTTCTGGGGATTGGAGGAATATGGGGTATTTTTACAGAATCTGCTCGTTAGCACTACCTGGGTAGGCCAGGTTGGTCTTGCCCTCACTCTGCCTTACACGTGTGCAAGGTGAACAGCTGCAACTTCACTTCAGGTGCTCTCCTGCTGTCCAGCCTGGCATGCACTGACAGGATAAAGCTTTCCAGGAGATGGTGGAGGTTATCTCATGCCTTGGGAGCATGCCTTGGGAGCCTTGGTCATCTCCAGGCCGAAGGATGGTTTCTAGGACAGTGTGCGCCCCTTCTCAAGCTGATCTGTCAGGGAGGAGGAACTGTCAGGCTGGCTGGGGATGCAAGAACATTTCTGGCCAAAATGAAGTTGGGCAGCGATGGGTGTGGGTGGAATCCCATGCTGACATTTCAGATACCTTCAGCACCAGAATGCTGAGATAATTGAAATTAGAGATAATTGCAGCCGTGGTGGTTGTCGTGGGTTCTGCTCCTCTAAGAGCTGAAGCTGTGCAGGCAAGTGGGCAAAGAGTGCACAAGCAATGAAGGTTCTTATGAGTAAGTAAGTACAGAAGTTGAAGATCAACCTCTCCTCCCATTGCCAATACCTATTGCTGCCAAAATGTAACGATTGTGTCAAATACGTGGCTTTTCAAGCAAATCCTGTTAAACGTCTTTGTGGGTGTGTAGTGTGTTGTAGGAGGTGATGACTCTGTTCCTTTCCCTCCTTGGGTAGGAGCCCAGGTCAGCACCCACAGCTCTGAAGTGGCTTTTCAGGGTGCTTCTGGTTTGGGTTTGGCAGTCTGGAGTAGTTAAAAACAGACAAGGATTGAAAAAAGGCATGTTGTGATCTCCCCTGCAGGCTCCACAAGCCCTCCAGGTTGTGCTTGGCTCCACTTCCACATGTCTTCCAGCTTGACTCCAGTTTTGATCTGGTTTTTTTGCAGCTGTTGAGAAATGGAAAGGTTTGGAGAGGACAGGTCATGTTCTTATTGTCAAGTTTCTGTGCTTTGTATTGTGTTCATATATACCAGGTACCATTAAAAATTCCCATTAAGAAGCCAGTATCAAGCTGATAGTGTTGGCGGAGTTGGGGGTTGGACTGGCATCCAGCGCTCCTGTGGTGACAGAACCCATTTTTCAGTGAAGTTTTGTTTTTCCCTATTTGCCCATTGAGTGGGCTCCAGACCCTCAGCAGGACCAAAACCAGAACAGCTGTGGCAGCTTTAGGGGACTGCTGGAAAAGCCTGTTAGGAGGTACAAAGGCTGTGTTTAATTTATGGAAAAGAAGGGAGGGTAACGCATGAGAGTCAGAAATTGGCTGTTCTCTTTGTAAGTGAAAGGTCACGTTACCGAGCACGGCAGGGTGGATTTGTGAAAAACGAGCTCCTGTTTGCGAGGAATTAGAATGAGTAGCTGATTTTTTATTTTTTTCCCCACTTGTGACCTTTAGAGATGCTGCTCGTAGATTGATAAGCAGGCTGATGCTTTTAGCAACCCGATCCTCCATTTCCCTCTCGCAGAAGGACAATCTGTCAAACGCCATGGGTGTCACTCGCAGAAAACCTTCCTCTCTGTAACCCCCCGGGGAAGGAGGGATGTGGCGGCAGGACCCGAGCTGACAAACAAGGAAAGTTCAGCGTTGTCTTCAATGAGTAACGACCTGCATTTCCTGTGGTCTGGAGCCTCTGGCTAAGGACTTTCCCTATGTCCTTTTCCCAATCAATTCTACTTTCTCCTTTTCCCCTGTCCTTGGCAGGGTTGCTCCTGCCTGGTGGGACAGTGGGGGTGGTTTGGGAAAGTTGGCTTTGCCCCCTGAGCCAGGAGAGCTGCTTTTCCTCTTCTGCTGCTGAGGAGGTGCACTTTGGGGCTGGGAGGTGATGGTTTGGAGAGCCCCGTGCACATTACAGGTAGCACACGGTACCTGTGACACATCGGGACGTCTGACATGGGTTGTGTTTGGTGACAAAAATAATGGCAGCAGAAGATGGGTTGATCTCAGAAAAATCCTTTTCTTAGTGGTGGACAGCAGTTGTGCGTGCCCAGGTGTGCCAAAGCATCCTGGGGACGCAGAGGAAGCTCCTGGTGCTGCACGGAGGTCTGGCTTTCTGAGCTTGGCAGTCTCTCTGAGAGGCTTCACTGTGTTTATTTTCTGTTCCTAGAGTGCTGCTGGCACCGAAGTGCTGCGGCTGCAGACACCCTGGGTAGTGCAGCTCCTGTGGCAGCACTCTCCTGTGTTCTGCTGGGTGAATGACACAGTCAGTCTGTGGCTGTCCTGGCAGGAGCAGGATTCCTACCAGGTGACAATTTGCTGCAGAGAAATCAGCGCTTTTCTGGTGATACTACCTCCCCTTGCCCTTGGTCACCCCTTCCAGTTCAGGCAGAAACTGGAACATGTGGCTTTGGTCCAAACCCTGCTCTAAATGCTCTAAGCCACGTGAGAGCTGTTAACGTGGATAATTCCACCGTGTCATTTGGTTGCCCATTACTGGGGGGGTGTTCGTGCACAAGTAATTCTCTTGCCGCACTTGTGAGGCTGTTTCTGACCTGCTTCTCCCTTCCAAGAAGGTTGTTGTCACTTCGCCTCTGTGAGCTGAAGAGCTCACCCGTAAGGTGTTTTTCCTTGCTGTAATGTGCTGATCTCCTGTGAGGAGCAGCTGACAGGCTGCCCCATGACTCTGACCCATCCACACTGCCCAAATTGCCCCGAGTTTGGCACATCTGGCCACTGCCCTGGCAGGCAGCAGGGTGTTTCTTGACCCTGCCTTGTTTCAAGATGCTCTGGCTGCTCATTCCCTGTGGGCAGAAGGTGCCTTCATGGTTTCACTTGGCCAAAACTTAAGTGCAGGTGCTGAATTCCTTTCTGGGTCCTGTGTAGGGCACGAAAGGTTAAAGGTGCTGCCAAGACTCGTTCCCTGTGAGGGGAGCCGGCCCGGGGCAGTCTCTGTTCCACACTGTCCCTTTGTGAGTGCCGCCCTTACATAAGCACGATGCTGCAGCAGCACGATGGAAATCTCGTCAGGCCGGCCAAGTTCCCTGGTTCGGAGCCAGACATCTGGGATTGGGGTTTTCATGGCATTCTTCAGTAGCATGAGGAGCCTCATAAAGCAGCTTCTCTGGGGTATTGTGCCGAGAGCCGCATTCCCAAGCAATTACAGCCGGGGCTGCAGCAGTAATGAGCCCTCGCTTTGGGAAGGGACAGGAAGACAAAAGGGAAACGTTCAATGGAAGCTGCGAAGCCTTTGAACGTGAATAGCTGTGGGCTTGTTAATTGGGATCACCATTGGGAACATTCCCTGCTCCCTCCGGCTCTGGCAGCTCCGGGCTCCGGCCAGGGGAGCAGGGTGGCAGCGAGGGAAGAGGGCTGAGAAGCTGCCGCTCTTTGGGGTTTCTCCATTAATGATTTCTGGCGCTGGGGACAAGGCGCAACTGAGCCTTTTTTGGACCAGGAAACTGCTGCAAGTGGTGTTCTCAGCTGAGCCAGTCTCAGCGTAGCAGAACGCTTGCCTGCTGCTTCAGAAGGTTCCGCTTCTTCGGCCAGCAGCGCCATCCTCAGTAGCTCTGGGTGGCAGGGGATGAGGAGCTGCTCTGACTGAGCTTGTTGTTCCAAAGGTGCCCCAGCAGGTCTTTGGGAAGCAGCAGTGGGATGGTGGGTGCAGGCTGGTGCTGGTGACAGGCACCATGTCACGTAGGCAGGTGACCATCCTCATGGCCAAGCTCCCATTTATTTACAAACCTGGGATTTGTATTGGAGTGTTTCAAAGCTTCCTCATTTTGAATATTTCCTCTAGAGCCTGGTAGGTTCCAAATAAGAAGTGAAGTTTGAGTAAGAACCACTTCGGCTTCTGCCGTGAGTTATTGCCAAGGCTGCCCAGAGCTGGGCGGTTCGTGTCTGTGTGGGTGACTATCGGAGAACATTTTGTTGGTGTTTGTTTAGAAGACAAACAAAAACCCTCTGAGCCCAAGTGAGACACTTGTCCCTGGGATTTTGAGTAAGACAACAGGTGCAGTGTGGATTGTGACTCAGTCTGAGGCACAGCACCAGTACCGTGCCTGTAATAACGTTGTGTGTCCTCCTGTCTCCACAAGGCTCTGCCAATTCGGGGTAAATGATTGCAAACTTGCAATTTCCCTAGGAAAAACAGTTGGTGTAAGGTTCAGGGAACCAGGGCTTCCCATCCTGCAAGCCAGCACTCCCCAACATTCTGGTTGGCAGTGCAAGGACAGATTCCTGGGCTCACTGATGCCAGAGGCAGCCGCACGTGGTTCCACTCTGTCGTGCGGTTTGCAGTTGAGAGTGACAAGTTTAATTCCTTGTATTGCATTTCGGATGGAAAGGAAGAGTACGGCAGATGAATTTCCTTCTTTTCTGATTCCCTCCCCCCGTTTGATTGCGCTATTGTTTCTTTGGGCACATTAAAATAGAATTTGACTGGAGTCGTTATCCGCTGTCCCCGCGCTGCCGCGTGTAATCCTCTTGCAGAGCCCTCCGCTTTGTGCAGCGGCGTTTGCTAATGAGCAGAATGTAATTCGTTTTTTTGGGAAATTACATGAAACAGCATACCCATAAAACCTTCAGATTCAAGATGGCTTGTTTTGTTCCCATAAGCAGCCCAAACTCCAGCGCCGTTCATCACCCTGCGGCTGCCGCGGGGGATCCACAACGAGGACTCAGCCCCAGTTGGAGAAGAGCCTGTTGTGCTCCACAATCCATTCCCATGCACACTGCTTAGGTCCCTGTGCTCAGGGTATGAGAGCAGGACGAGCTGCTCCCAAATTAAGTACAGGCAGTAAGTAGGAAGAGGAAATTTTGCGGGTTGAAGTCACCTGCCTCATTGTGGGTGTTGAGCATATGGTGTCTGTGTCAAAGCATTTTTCCACAAAACTTGAGTGTTTTGTGTCATCAGCGGAGCTTAATACATCCCATTCACAGGATGGTTATCCCGGGGTGCTGATTCCAAGGCACAGCCTGAGGAGGTGAGCTGAGGGAGGAGTGCTGCTCGCAGGGAGGTGCTGGGGCTCAGGCCTGGGCGAGGTGTTGCTGTAACTCCAGAGGCAGAACCCAGTGAGTGCCTGACTCCAGTGACTGATGGCACCCGTGCTCCAGAGCTGCCTGCCTGCAAACCTTTCAGTAACACACAGCCCTGGCAGGTTTAGCAAAAAAAAAAAAAAAA